>ML685903.1:8133792-8241893 GCA_007922175.1 Pelusios castaneus
TGTATTTGAACACAGATTATTTTTTATTTCAAAGATTATAATTCTGTTGGTATGATGGGAATATCGACTCTGTATATTTCTTCTTTTGGCTATACACCTTGTCTTCAGCTTGCCTTTTAGGAAGCCATCAGGTGAGGGCACTTCTCAGACCTCTTTTCCAGAATCATTCTCCCCCCCCCCCCCCTTTGTAAACAGGGCTTTACCTTCCCTGCAACTGATGATGAATTAGATGCATCAACAAAAGTCAAAGATGTCTGTAAAACACAACTATTTTTCAATATCCTCAGCTGGGAGAATATAGTAAGAACCCTTTTAAGAATAGATGAGACTTATCAACCACACACATAGGTAACATATAATTATTAAAATTTGACAAGAAAAATACTTCCTTTCCTTTCACTTAAGAGATAAAGCTGAATTTTGCAGAAATCTGAGAGACGCAAGACTTTTTCATACACAAAAAGTTGTACCACTTGAACTATATATAATATATACTAATGATACATTTAAAGCAGTACAAACCCCATGTGGTAAGCAGAGTGAAATCTGTATAATCTGTGCTTGTACTGCCATGGTTTATTCCCAAAAGGGAATAGGAATAAACTCTAGGGTGGGAGGATCTGTGGCCTGCATTGTGCAGGAGGTCAGACTAGTTGGTCATGTCAGTCTCTTCTGACCTTAAAATATATGGGTGCGTCTACACTTACAAGTTAAGTCGACTTAAGGAGGCTTAAGTCAACCTAACATACTCCCTGTCCACACTGGGCTTTTATTAAATTGACTTCAACTGTTCTTTAAATAGACTTAAGGAAAACTCAAGTCGACTTAATAACAACTAGTTTTAGGTCGATTTAAGGCTTAAATCGATTCCTTAAATCGACTTAAACCAGTGTGGACAGAGATTAGCGCCTAAATCGACTTTATTAAGTCGACTTAACAAAGTCGACTTATCTTTTCTAGTGTAGACATAGCCTATGAATCTATGTACCAATATGTCACTTTTATATTGTTGTAACTACGCAGGTGCTAAAGGTTGTACTAGTATAACTATTTCACTAAAAATCATGGCACTAACCAACATTGTTATGCTGGTACAAAAACTAACTGTAGAACGGGCCCTGAATAAAAACTGGATATGAAAAACTTACACCCAAAAGATCCAAAAGAAAGCAGGTGAAGGTTATTAATAATATAAAGATCCTTATTTTATTTAGTCTCCTGACTTGGGGACTAGGTTCTTTTGAGGCAGATCTTCTCCCCTGCAAGTGAGAAAGAAAAGTAGAAACTCACAGGGTGCATCTACACTGGCAACTTAGGTCGACTTAAGGAGGCTTAAGTCGACCTAAACAAAGTCACGTCCACACTGGGCTTTTATTAAGTCAACTTAAGCATTTCCTTAAGTCGATTTAAGGTAAGCTTGAGTCGACTTAATGACACCTCATTTTAGGTCGACTTAACCCTTAAATCAACTCCTTAAGTCGACTTAAAGCCAGTGTAGACGGGGATTAGCTCCTAAATCGACCGTATTAAGTCGACTTAAAGCATTAAATCAACTTAATAAGGTCGACAAGGGGCTATGTCTACACTAGAAAAGTTAAGTCGACTTTGTTAACAAAGTTGACTTAACTTATTCTGGTGAAGACATACCCACACTTCCTTAGTCAGAGTGGCTATGTCTACACTTGGCCAAATAAGTCGACTTTGCTACCTGGGTACAAAGGGGGCTGCGCAGGACAGGGACACTGGCAGGGCATAGGAGCGGGCTGGGCAGGGTTGTGTCCTGTCCTGTGGGGGGGCATGCCAGGCTTTGGCTGTACCAGACACCCTGGCAAGGAGGACAGTCGGGGGGGGCCTGGAGCCCTTTAAGTCAACTTTAAGATTACTTAGGCTAATCTACATCCACACTGGCTAAATCGACTTTATAAAGTCGACTTTAAACGAGGTTTTATAAAGTTGACTTTAAATTTCCTTAAGTCGACTTAAGCAGCAGCTTAAGTCAATTTAAGGAAATTGTAGTGTAGACGCAGATTAAATTAAGTCAATTTAAGAAAGCTTAAATTGACTTAATTTGTAAGTGTAGACACACCCTTTGATATACAGCCCCTTTACTTTTCCTTCTTTCAGGCACTCGTTCCTTCTAGTACATGAAACTTTTAAGTTGCTGTTTTGCACTTGTCCACACCTGAGAGAATCAAAGTATTATTTAATGGAGTGCCTGTTTCTTGACCAATAGATTCCAAATAGCACTGTGGATCTGTTACAGTTCCTGGAATTGGAGCCAAAGCACGTGCCCCACTGGGTGTTCCCCTAATGTAGCAGTGTTTACACCTTCATTTATCATGTATGGTTTATTCCAAGACCAGATTTTATTACATCTAACAAGAATTTATGACTGCTGCACTGCTGCCCTAACAAAGGTTTTTGTTTTATTTTTATTTATTTATTCATTCATTTATTTAACCAAACTTCCTGTGTGCAGACCTGCCAATATATTTTTCCAGCCGTATGGGAAACGCAGATTATGAGTTTGGCTGAATTTTATAGTCCTTGCTCAAGCAAAATTGCAATTGAAATGTGTTAGAGCCTTGAACATTGTAGAATTACTGTCTAATGAATATTAGTTCTCCCAAACAGAAGAAATTCACATCATTTCAGACTATTTCTCAGCTTCATTTCCTTCCAAGGTTCATTAATTTTTAAAAGAGCCATTTTTTTAACCTCTGCTTTTGGTAAGTGGTGTTGGATTAGGATAATGTAGCAGTATTTATATTTCCAGTGGGGGAAGAAGTATGATAAAGCACAATTGTTTAACCAAAGAGATTTGGATAAGTTTCAAATCAAATCAAATTTTTAAAAAAATCAGTGACCACATAGGACTTCATCGCAATCACTATGTTGCATAAATTGACCACTTGATTTTTCCGTTACTCTGCTGCATGCCATGGACACTTGGAACTTCATGGGATTCTATTGAACTGTCTGAGTTCTAATACCATCCCCATAACCATGTCACCTATGTGCATGGATAAGAACAGAATGCCTCCTCCTTCTCCAAAACCACAGGCTTATCCCACTTGACCTAAGAGGAATTTCTTTTAGCTGGTAACAGTATAGAGCATGAGACAAACAGGATCCTGGTTCTGATTCGATCCAATAGAGGACAGTAAAGCTGTGTGAATAATTGTTTTTTTTGGTTGGGGCATCTAAAACAGAAAATTAGAAAAAAAATCAGTTTAGCTGGAAACAGAACATATTATTTTCATGTTTTCTCATTGAAATGAGAAATCAGAAACATAATTCATTTCGGAAACACCATAGAAGACATTTCTGAAACACAATTTTCTCTCTCCAAATTGGCAGCATCTGAGTGAAATTGACAAGAATGTCAATTTCACTCATCAGCTGCCAGAGCTCCCAAGGCATACAGCTCAATGCAGCCTCACCCCTGGTGACTCTGTCCCAGAACCCTGGATCTCAGAAGCACCATGGTTGGCAGCAGTCCATCAGGAATCTAGACAGGGTCCAGCAGCCCAGCCTTGGACTTGCCAAAAGTTCATCAAACACAGATGTTCTGAGCAAAACATTTAGGGTTTGAGGAACTCACATTTTCTGACAAAACTTTATTTTCTCAGAAAATTTCCACCCCTCTCTAGAAACCAGTAGTTTACATGTGCATTAGTCACTTCTTTACACTAGGAACCTTTCTAGGTTCACACATCATTCAGAAGAATCAGCTGGGATCAATTCCAATCATTCTACTGGTTTGTCATGAAGCAAATGTTTTCAAGCACACTGCACCAAATTGCATCCTATTGGTGATATCAGGATTACATGGTTATAATTTATATTAGAATTTGGCTCTGAGAATGTGCTAGTTGTGTTCAGATTGTTGGATGTATTTATTTTCTACCAAGGTATGTCAAAGTGTTTGTACCACTAATGTGAGTTTTAGCTGTAAATAATATTTGCTTCTGCCCAGTATTTTCAAAGGAAAATACATATAGTGCGCAAGTGACAAATTTGCAAAACTTTACAAATGGCATGAAAACCCTGGAGACAGCAGGTTGAAGAAAATGCATCAGATACCTCTTAAGAAGATCTGTTCTTTCAGTTCCACAGTACAGCGCCACAGGACTCCTCCTTTGTTTCTCTTTGGAAACAGTGATTCTCACCTCTCTCAGCCACACTACTTTCTGTTATGTTGTGTTTGAATCTTTACAACTTGTTTGATTTGCTGAAGTAATCTGACCTGATGCAGTGAAATGTAATCACAGGATTTATCTTCCCCTCCCATACTGTAAGTCTTTTTTCAATGTAAGTTTTCTCCACTTTGGCATCTGACGAAGTGAGATTTTGCCCACGAAAGCTCATGCAAAAAATGAATGTGTTAGTCTTTAAAAGTGCCAAGGACTTGGCTTAGTTAATTTAGGTCAACTTAGCTAAGTTGACTTTGTTAAGGCGACTTAGCATGTCCACACCGAAATTTTAAGTCGACTTGGGGGGACCCTACAAAGTCAACCTAGAGCATCCACACTGGATGCCCAGGTCGACTTCTAGGGGCTAGGTGGACCTGGGACAGGTCCATGGTGGCAGGGGGGGCACCTCTTGCCAAGTGCCAGGGGGCTCAGCCTTTGCCCCATTGTACCTGGGTACAATGGGGAAAGTGGGACAGGGACCCAGCAGGGTATAGGGGCAGGGTGGGCAGGGAGTGAGCCCCCCAGGCAGGGAGGGCAGTGGGGAAGCCCTGGAGTCCCCTATGTCGACTTAAAGTCAACTTAGGGGTACTCCACGTCTACACTGGCTTAAGTCGACTTTAGAAAGTCGACTTAAGCAGAAAGTTGACTTAAAATGAGGTTTCATAGAATCATAGAATAATAGGGTTGGAAGGGACCTCACGAGGTCATCTAGTCCAACCCCCTGCTAAAAAGCAGGACCACTCCCCCTAAATTATCCCAGCCAGGGTTTTGTCTAACCGAGCCTTAAAAATCTCCAAAGATGAAGATTCTACCACCTCCCTAGATAGCCCATTCAATGCTTCACCACCCTCCTAGTGAGAAAGTTTTTCCTAATATCCAACCTTGACCTCCCCAGCTGTAATTTGAAACCATTGCTCCTTGTTCTCTCCTCTGTTACCCTCGAGAACAGCCTAGCTCCCTCCTCTTTGGAGCAACCCTTCAAGTAGTTGAAGGTTGCTATCAAATCTCCCCTCAGTCTTCTCTTCTGTAGACTAAATAAGCCTAGTTCCTTCAGTCTCTCCTCATAAGTCATGTGCCCCAGCCCCCTAATCATTTTTGTTGCCCTCCGCTGGACTCTTTCTAATTTGTGCACATCCTTTCTGTAGTGGGGAGCCCAAAACTGGACACAGTACTCCAGATGCGGCCTGACCAGTGTCGAATAGAGGGGAATTATCACATCCCTCGATCTGCTGGCAATACTCCTACTGATGCAGCCTAATATGCCATTGGCCTTTTTGGCAACAAGGGCACACTGTTGGCTCATATTCATCTTCCCGTCCACTATAACTCCCAGGTCCTTTTCTACAGCGCTGCTACTTAGCTGATCGGTCCCCAGCCTCTAGCAGTGCATGGGATTTTTCTGTCCTAAGTGCAGGACTTTGCACTTGTCTTTGTTGAACCTCATGAGGTTTCTTTCAGCCCAGTGTTCCAATTTGTCCAAGTCTCTCTGGATCCTGTCCCTGCCCTCCAGAGTATCTACCATTCCCCCCAACTTGGTGTCATCCGCAAACTTACTAAGCACACAGTCTATTCCATCATCAAGATCATTAATGAAGATGTTGAATAGAACCGGGCCCAGGACCGACCCCTGGGGCACTCCACTCGTTACCGGTTGCCAACCAGACATCGAGCCATTGATTCCTACCCGCTGAGCCCCTTGATCTAACCAGTTTTCGATCCACCTTATGGTCCACTCGTCCAACCCATACTTCCTTAACTTGCCGACGAGAATGCTGTGGGAAACCATATCAAAAGCCTTGCTAAAGTCAAGGTATATCACGTCAACGGCTCTTCCCGCATCCACAAATCCAGTCATCTCATCATAGAAGGAAATCAGGTTGGTCAGGCACGATTTGCCCTTGGTGAATCCATGTTGACTGTTCCTGATCACTCTATTTTCCTCCAAGTGTTTCAGGATGGATTCCTTGAGGACCTGCTCCATGATTTTCCCAGGGATTGAGGTGAGGCTGACCGGTCTGTAGTTCCCCGGATCCTCCTTTTTCCCTTTCTTAAAGATAGGTACTATATTTGCCTTTTTCCAATCCTCCGGGACCACCCCCGTTCGCCACGAGTTCTCAAAGATAATGGCCAGCGGCTTCCCCCAATCACTTCCCCCAACTCCCTCAGCACCCTCGGATGCAGTTCATCCGGCCCCATGGTTTAGTAAAGTCGACTTAAATTTTCCTTAAATCGACTTAAGCAGCTGCTTAAGTCAACATAAGGAAAGTGTAGTGTAGACGCAGAGTAAATTAAGTCAACTTAAGCAAGCTTAAGTCGACTTAATTTACAAGTGTAGATGCACCCCTTGTTTGTTTTGCCTTCTTCAAGTTACCGTAGCAGCAAAACCTAGGCTGCTTAGGCCAGGCAAGGAAACTATATACTATGATTTTGCTGCCCATCTCAGTGGATGCTGACTAATCATGTTCAGGGTGATTTTTCAGTAACTTAAACTTTTAAACTTTAATCCCCCACCCACACCCCGAAATGTAGCAAAGAGACCATGTTACACAGAGGTCTATCTACCAATATATGAAAAGTTTGGAGGGTTTATTCCTGTTGGTTTTCTGCTTTACTGGGGTTGAGAAAAGGTCTTAAGTTGCTGGAAGGTGTTTTGTTTTGTTTCGTTTCTCCATCCTAATGTGCTACCTCAGGAGCACAGGTAAAGAACTGCCCCTGCTGCTGTGGCCAGCCCTTATGCGGGACATGCACGGTGGAAAGAGGGATGCTCTTTACATCTTCCCACCCCCTACAGTTCAACTGCATAAGGGACAATCTTGTGTCAAGTGTGGGCGCCTTATGCCTTTGAGAATATCATGCACAAAACCAGCAAACTGACTCCCTTGGGACTTTTTTCCTCCCTTTCTTGACTCCATTGGGACTTGTGCTACTAAGCTATTTAGGTGCTTTTGAAAATCACACCTATAAAATATTCAATTGTCTTAGAAAACTTTATGCACTAGACACATCCAGTTGTCAATTATGTAAGGCAGTGTAAACTGAATCTGGCTGGGTTCAATCAGTGCACTACCCTGGAGTTTATTTTTCAGTGAGTAGATAAATTAGCAATGCATACACACACAGCACAGTGCAACTTCCTTCCAAATGTACACCTGTCAGTAAACTTAATGCTGTTATTTAAAAAACTGCTTAACATGTGTGATGTGCAGTGGGCAAGAGTTCATACCTCAGCCAGATCAAAACCAGCTTTCACCAGAACATTCCAAAGCCCTTCTTTATGATGGAAAACATTTCCTTGATAAATATCATTGTCTCTACTTCCACCATTTCATCACTAGAGGTGTCCGAAAAAGAAAGTCACAAGAATTTGTATCTGTGTAAGAAGGATTAAGCTATTCATATGGATAAATAGTTACATCAAAACAGTGATCAGGGTTGGCCACTGCACTGTTTTTAATTCTATCTTATATTTTTTTCCATTTATTTAAAAACATTGCAGGAGAAAAATGCCTACAATAGTGTGCACAAAAGGCCAGAGCTAGTCAGACATGGATTAAACTAAAGTCATCTAAGTACATTGATTATAGAGCTTAAAAGCATCATCACCTTTCATCTATACTCCCCAGTAGTAGTTGTTTACCTCCCAAGTACCCTCTGGCTTTTGTGTGGCATTTTGGTTTCCATGGCCACAGAAGGCTCTTTCCATATAATCAAAACCGACTTCCTGTTATAAAAGACTCGGAGCCTTTGCTCAGCAGGCCATTTCCCCCTTTTATTATTCTTTTCTCTTGCCTTCAGGGAAAGCTTTGTGAAAGCAGGACAGAGCACTTGGTTGGTTGGCAGTTGACCTCAGTTGCACACAATGAGTCCTGAGTGCTACCTGAAATGTGTGACAAAGAGGAAGGGGTCAACTGGCTTAGAGCATTCTCAGGACATGGGTAGGCAACTGTGATGACACATGCCAAATGTCAGTGTTCACCTAATTCAGGAGGCTCCCATGTAATTGGCTGTTCCTAGTTCTTCAGTGTTTAGAAAATGAAAACAGATGAGTTCATTAATTAATAACCTTGGAAGATGTAAAAACAAGAAAAACTCAACCTGGGATGAAATATGTACAGTGTGCAATATTTTTTAGCGTGTATCTCACTGGTTTGAAGGCATTTTAACTGCCTACAGGCAAAATTTGTCACGGTATGCAGCTGAGTGCTGTGTTTGCTTAAAATACTTTTGACAATGTGAGGAAAGCCTTTAAGTGCTTGATGAAGGTAGGCTGGATAGCAGGGCTTGGGAGCCAGTTAGCAGGTTCCGAGATAATTCCTTGTGATACAGTGAAACCTTTGAGTGTTACATTCACTCTAATATCTGAAGTCTTCAGTTAAGAGGATTTTTTTCCTCTCAAAGCAGCTATTTTAAATGCAGAACCACGTGAATTTTTAGCTGTTTTCTGTCTTTGTCCTGTGATTATCCATGTGTATTATCCTTCAAAAAATTGTGGCATGCCCATTTCTTCCTTCTGGATATATTCAGCTGAAGTCAGTGGGAAATTTACAGGTATATTTCATGAGAGAATTGGGGCATCATTCATTTTTGATGAAACATTTGTGTGAGTGATATTCATCTATATTTTTTAAACCCTGTAGAATATCTACCTATTTTTTTATCGCACCTATATCCTGTATTTGTAGCATTCCAGTTAGTATAGTACCAAGATACTGAACAGAATAACAGGATGTGAGATTATTACGAATCCTTGTTCTTATGTGTTTGCAAAGCAACAGAGATAGTCCCCAGACTTACCAAATTTTCAACATATCATCTTAAGCAGATGAATCTCTCAGTGTTATTCTCAAGTGCTCTCAATGAAGCATATGATCTATCGATAAGTTTGGTTTAGTCAGATCAGCAGGCCCTGATAAAATTCACACTAAAGTAGGGGTGGGCAAACTTTTTGGCCAGAGGGCCACATCGGTGGTATGGCAGGCTAAAGGCGGGGAAAGGGTCAGGCTTGGAATGGGGAACAGCCACTGCTCTGCCTATGTATTGGAAGGCAGAGTTTTGAGGAGAAGGGATGGGGTGGGAGTCATTTCTTACACTATTTTTGTTTTTTCACTTTTTTGGGGGAACATTTTTTTATGTACTGTGGGGGGAAGGAATGGATGTGGGAGGGAGAGGTCAGTTTTTTGCACTGTTTTTTATTTCTCTCTCCCTCTCTCTCTGTCTCTCTCTCTTTTTTTCAGTAGCATGTAGGGCAGGGAAGGAGCCCAGAGGTGGAACCTGGGTTCCATTGTTCTCTGGCTCTCAGATGAGTGGCCACCGCGCTTCAGCCACGAACCCACTGGGTGCTGCAGGAGGGTAGCCACCAAGCTCCAGCAGGGCGCCCCTGCCTGTGGGAGAAAGGGGTGGAACTGGGACCAGCCACTGTGTGCCAACCAGAGTGCCCTGGGCAAGCCTCCAAGAAGGTGTGGAGTCATGAGGGGGGAGTGGCCACTGTATGCCAAGTAGGGTGCTGCTAAGCCAGCCCCCTTGGGAGAAAGGAGTGGACGGGGAGGGAGGGGGAATGGCCGCGGCACTGCTGAGCCACCACTGGAAGGTAGCCATGGGCCATTGACTGGTGCAGCTAGTGGGCTGGAGAAAGGGCACTCACTAGCCATATCTGGCCCACAGGCCATAGTTTGCCCACCTCTGCACTAGAGTCATAGAATCATAGAATCAGTGTTTAGGATGAGACCCAAATATCTGAGTAGGTACAGTACAATGTACATGAAAAAGGACTTCCTTCCAGGACTTGCCCCTGGGTAGCCAGTCATCCACATGGGGTAGAATGGATTCCCTTTTTCCTGAGTTACACCATCACCATAACCATATATTTGATAAAATCTTGGGGGGCCTAAAACAAACCAAAGGGAAGCACTGTGTACTGAAAATGGTGGTTCACCACAACAAAGTGGAGAAATCTTCTCTGGGTCACCACATGCAAGTTTCTCTGAAGATCCAGAGAACAAACCAGTGGTTCTGATAAAAATGGGGAGAGGTCATAAAAGTCAGCTAGCCTGTTTACAAATGGAGGCAGGGCAAAGGAAGTGATAACCAGACTATTGATCTGAACCAAGGAGTCAAAATGGGTGCTTGGGTGACATTAGGGGAAAGGCATGTCAAGTGGCCAACCCCAGATCCAACTGTCTCCTTTTCTGGGACTTATGCCCCTTTCTGGGATAAGCTCATTGCCTGGAGGGAGGAATAGGTTGTTCAAAGTGTGTTCTGGATCTTTTTATTGCTGTTCACCACTGAAGTGGTGCCTGTGCATTGACCAATGTATACCTTCCCTTTCCCTCATATCCCATGCCTGAGGAAAATAGGGAACCCTTGGACTCCTTAAAGGAGTTCAAAGTTTCATCTGTCTTGTCTGAAAATAATATCCAGCCATTGAAAGGAAAATTCTCTATGGCATGTTGGGAGCAATGCAGCCAGGATGCCCTTCTCATGGTCACTGCAGAAGCCATAACTCTGACTGAAGTTTTGGCAAAATCCAGCTTGGATATCTTGGCTTTGATAAATGCCTGAAATTCCATACCAGAGATTTCAGGTAGCTGATCCCCAAAGTTAGATGCAGCTGTCTAATTTACAAAGTTGTACTTGGACAACAGTGCTTGCTGGTGCATAATCCACATTTTCAGGGAGCAATAAGTATAAATCTTTCTTCCCACTAAATCCACCCTTTTGAGGTTCTTATCCTTAGGAGTGGATTTTAAACCAGCCCCTGCCAGACTCTCTCATTTACTGCATTTATGACTTGGGAATATGGGGACAGAGGGAAGTGCAATGCTCAAATTCCTGTACCAGAATGAAATAACAGTAGGTGGTACCAAAGCCAGCATGGCTTCATAATAGTGGTACCAAAGTCAGCATGCTCCAGAGAACCTTTGCAGGCTATATGGGTGCATCATTGATAGGGCAAGAAACTCACCTAAAGGCAAATGGTTGTAGGATATCCAACAATTTATGGGAGTTCTCCTGCAGGAACTCCACCTGAATTCCCAGGGAAGCAGCCATATGTTGCAAAAAAATCCTGATTGGTCTTGAAACCTCTGATACTGGAGGAGAAGAAGAGCCAGGAACTGCTCAGTCATCTGTTGATGAAGGGGATGCAGTTAACTACGCCAAGGCTGACTCCTGTTCCTGGACTGATGGAACTGGAAAGAGCAAAGGCAACAGCTCCATACTAGGAAGGCTCACTGGTCCACAGTTCTAGTCACTGAAGCCCAGTGACCACACCTTAGAGAAAGTTGAGGAGTGCAACCATTGAGAGCATCCATAGATTCCAGGGAGACCACTGATAAGAATAGGGATTGATGGTCTGTAGGTTCTGGGCCACAGATCTCCATCCTGACTGCGAGATGAGTTCCATTCTTGGTGCCCACAGTGCTCCAGACATAAGTTGAGTGATGGAGAAGAAGATCCTAACCTCAACTCTGAAAGCCTTGCGTTTCCAAGAATAAAGATAGATCAAGTCCTGAAGGAGTGAATAACCTTGTCTGACTCATCTGTTACCTAGAATGAGGCAGGGACCAGTACCAATGATGGAAGCAGTATTGTTGGAACTGAGTATGTGGTGCCAGAAATGGTGTTGACCCTAAAGTAAGCAACGGTACCAAAGCAATTGATGATGTCGAAGGGGAGAATAGTGAGAGCTGCCATGGTAACATCAGTGGTACTGAGTGCCACGACGATGAGGAGTTTCCCGGAGCCAAGGGGGTCCTTCCAACAAGCCCGTTGCTGACCTGCTTCTGCAGACTGTGGAAGAGGAACAGTGGGGTTTGGTGCTGACAGACTTAAGAGTTCAGCGGCCCATCCAGCCAATAGGGTTATCAACAACACAGTCCTTCACCAAGGGAGAGGTTGGGACAGAAAGGCAGAGTAGTTCTGTCATCCCATGGTATGCCACCAGCATAAAAACACTCAGTGTTGGGACCACTTTCATCAGGATTGGACTCAATGGACACTCTGAAGCCAGAACCAGAGTTGATGGTGCAGGATCTCTATCCTACCTGTCAGTGCCAGGAAGCAGAGCCTGTGCCATTCCATGCTTTGGCACCAGCATCATGCTATTCCTGGGGAGGCAAAAGAGTCTCCATGAACATCCTCTGAACCATTAGCAATTATTTTTGAAAACTCCTGGAGGATGTGTGAGGTTCCAGCGACTGGAGAATGGTAAAAATAGTACCTATCTTTAACAAAAAAGGGAATTGTAGATGAGTCAGCCGAACTTCAATATCCAGAAAAATACTGGAAACACCAAGAGGATTAACAAGGTGATAAGAAATAGCCACCATGGATTTGCAAAAATAAATCATGACAAACCTATCTAATTTTCTTCTTTGACAGGGTAACTGACCTAGTGGATGTGGGGAAGCTGTAGACATATGTACCCTGACTTTAGTAAGCTTTTGACACAGTTTCACATAACGTAAGAAAACTAGAGAAATATGCTCTAAATGAAGTTACTCTGAGGTGGATGCACCCTTGCTTGCAAAACCATACTCAAAGAGTAGTTATTAATGACTCTGTCAAACTAGAAGGATATCTCTATTAGAGTCCTGAAGGGAGTCTATCCTGGGTTCAGTACTATTTCATATTTTCATTAATGATTTGATTGACAGAGCAGAGTATACTATAAAATTAACAGATTATACCAAAGTGGGAGGGGCTACAAGCATTTTGGAGGATAATATGAGAAGTCAAAATGTTGTTAGTAAACTGTAGAATTGGTCTGAAGTCAACAAGATGAAACCAAATAAAGACAAATGCAAGAAGTACTTCACTTAAGAAGGAAAAACTCAAATGCACAACATAAAATGGGAGATAACTGGTTAGGCATTGGTACTACTAAAAATGGATCAAGGAGTTACAGTGGCTCTCAAACTGAATATGATTCAACATTGTAATGCTGTTGCGAAAAAGGAAAAAAACCTTCTGGGATGTATTAAAGGGGGAATTGTGTGTAAGACACAGGAGACAATGATTCCGCTCTACTTAGCACTGGTGAGGCCTTAATGTTCTAAATGAAATGTCCTAAGGAAATGTTTAAAATTTCTTGGAAAAAGATATTGAAATGATTAAACATGTCAGAAATAATAAGACAAAAATTATGTTAAAAGGTTTAATGTAAAAAATCTTTTTTACCTATTCCGACAGAAGTGTTTCAATACTGTATGCCGAGGAGCATTTAGAGCAGAAAACTATAGTTCATAATCATACATATCAAGCAAAGATGAACACAAGACACTAATCAGACCAAGTCAAATTCTCCACTAGTTTGCACCAGTACAATTGTGCAGTGAAATAATTTGGTTTATTCTGGGAAACATTTTGGCACTGTTGTTCTCTCTACTCAGCTGTGAAAAGCATATATTGGTTTCATAGCTAAAAACAATTCTTTTGATGGAGTATCTGGAAAATAGAAATGTCTGGCAGGCATTAGATGGTGCAGTAAATCAGCCTTGAATTTTTAGAAAGCTAGATTCAAGTCCTGTTTAGGTTATCCTTAACAGTGAATTTCTCTACGACATAAAATCATGGTATAATTTGGCAGAAATAGCCATATCTGTTCAAGAGAGGCAATGGCCTGCAATAGCAGTAGTGATTCATGTCAGGAACAAATAACAATATAAAGAGTTATGTGTGAGGAAGCTCACATTCCAAAAATGGGCTGATATATTTGAGTATACCATGCGTACACTTCTCCTTGCTTACAGGTGAACAAAAAGAAATGGGAGTGGAAGCAGGATCAAATAAATACCCAACACTAAGGTGATTTTTTTTCACATCCAGACTTCCAGCTAAAATAAATAGTAGTTCTGGGTTCACAAGCACTGCAGGAGCCATCAAATTCACCTGGGGAGGGATTGGAAGGGGAAGGGAAGAGGTGCATAACTTTTAATAGGTGAAGCACTTCCTTCAGAGAACTAAAGACTTGCACAGTAGTGGATCACATTGCTTGAATCATCCTTACAGATCTCATTAACTATAATTATTCAGAATGGTGAAGCAACGTGGCCAGCGTGACGTTCACTAAAGACCCAATCCGAATGCCCATTGAAATCAATGAAAAGACTACCAATGACTTCACTGGACATAGGATCAGGCCCCAAGATATCAATCAATAATTTAGCAAGTATTCTACTAGCTTAATGACGCCCTTCCACCTTGTCTCTGACTTCCCCTATAATAACATTTTGGAATATTAGACTGAGATGTGGTACTTGATATTTTTCATGATAATAAAAACACATTCCCAGACTCCTAGTAGTCAATTCTTTTACTTTGAGGTGCACACTCATTTTCAAGTGAATTCAAATGTGGTAGGCTGAACTATCTGCGTGCAAAACAGATTTTTAAAGTACAATTTTCTAGGGATTTGGGTGAAACTATCACTATAGCACATTGATTTGGTCTCTGAAGAATTTTTTTACCTGCTCTGCTATCATCTTTATCATCACACAGAGGAACTTGCTCTGCTGTGAAACCCTCTGGCAATATTGTTCTTTCATTTCCATGACAACTGCTCCATGTCAGCTTCTGAGGCAACCTGCATATATTGTAAACAACTGTCTCTTGGCAATTCTATCTCTTATCCCATCAGCTCAAAGGCTTCCCTTCAAAAGGAATTAGGCTGCAGGTGTGTAACCTTCGTTTTTTCACCGCACTCCACTGCTGACAAAGGTCAATCCCTGAGATTAAAAAACCTCTCAGCTACTGAGTGAACACATTAGTCTCCTATAGCAAGGACTAAATACATACAAGTTTCTGCATTTCTGGGTATTTGTGCATTTGTGGAACCACACTCCACATTCGTATATAATATTTCAGTGTGGGCCTGTCTAATAACTCAGATAGCACTTTATATTTTCAAAGTAGATAATAACTTCATCTTTCTCCATAGAAAATGTTTCTTTGGTTTAGCTTTCCTACGCTCATTTTCATTGCTCAAAAATGTCAAACAAAATTAATTACTTTTAACAACATAGAAAGATATTGATAATCCTTTGCCTAATCAGACACTTAATTCTACAGTGATGATCAAAGTATAAAAACCCAGAGAAATAAACAGATAGATCTTTACAAATATTAAATAATTAATCTGAGTGCAAAATCGAAGGCACAAAATTAGGACACAACCAATAGTTCCCAATACCTGGGTTTTGATCAACTTTTTATTTTAAAACTTGCCTGCTGGCAAAACCTGACCATTTTACATGTTTGTGTAATCCCACTGAAATCAATGAGAATACTTGTTTTAATAAATTGGTTAGGATTTGGTTCTAAAATTTTCTTCTGTAGGCCACTGCTATTTTGAAAACCAACATAGATATTTTTTAAAAATGAAAGTGCATTGGAGAAGCATAGTTTTGTAGGAGAAAAACTATGAGATTAACCTCTGCTTATACAATTTAATCAGGAGATATCCAAAACTTTACCGTAACTGGAACTTCAGCAAAGTTAATTTCAATTTTTGTATGATTTTTTGATTTGGAGATAAAAAATTAATTTTAGGAAGACCAATATTTGGATAATTGGTGTTCTGATAACTGGAGTTCACCTGCATAATCACACTGGATATCACACAACTTACAATTGGGAATCACTGAAATTTTCCCAAAGTACAGAGTCCTCGAAATTTCTTGTCTTTAACTGTGTTCAGAGGTCTAGTGACTGTGATATAAGCATGTAGGAATGTTTGGCTGATCTGTGCCTCTTTATTGATCAGTGCGATTAGAGTCTTTATCCTTAAAAAAGAGACAAACTAGGTATTACAGCTGGCTCTTTGAGAGCTTTGGGGCTCAGCTTCACCTGTTCCAGGGCATGTCTACAGGTGCATCTACACTTGTGACTGTATACAATTACATGTTCATTCTTGTGCCAATGCCCTCCGATTGTCCACGTATAAAGCATATTCCTAAAGGGCAGCCTCGTGCATGAAACTAGCACTCATGAAGGGTGAAGGTATGTACACACCTCTGCTATGGCATGGCTCTGTATCTATTCTATAGTGCAGTTTGGATGGGGGCAAGGAGCGTGTGCCAGGTCCCAGGTATAGATAGTGCTCCAGGGCCAGACCCACAAAGTATTGATCCTTTTCCTCTTGGACCTTTACCCAGAGGTATAAAAGTTCCTGACTCCCATTGCCCCACCCCCCTTTCAGCAGTAGTAGCAATCCACACTGAACACTTCTGCACAGTTTTCTGCTGAAATCTATTCCTCACTATAGGTGCTCATGGTCCAAAAGCAGCCAGCTGATCTCCAGAGCTCACCTGGGGCTGATCAATGTGTAGTCAGAATATACCATCTTTCATGACTTTGCCTGGGTCAGGAGGAATATTAAGGTAGAGTGGTAGGTTACATGGAGGAAGATGGCATTCACTGGACTCTGTCCCAGTGCCGAGAGCCCATGAAGTGCTTCAGGCTTCTACACTGAAGGATGACTAGGGACGTGGTAGACTCAGAATCTAAGGCTGATAAGTTTTACAATGGACCGCCCCCCCCCACCTCCCACCCCAACAGTACGCCCTCTTACTCTGATGGTTCATCCACTCCCTCCCCCCCAGACACACATATATTGCACCCCCGTCATACCCCAACATGGTCCTGCAGTAACACATGGCTGTAACACAATTTTTATTGAAATTCCATGAACCACTGTAAAGCATTTACCAGAAGCTATATCAAGTTAGTAACAAGAAGTCATTGTGCCCCCTGTGTCTGTGAATTTCTTGGCCAGAGCTGCTAGCGATAGTCCCTGGGCCATGAAAACTAGAAGGGAAAAGAAAAGAGGGAGAGGGTGGGTTTTAAAAGGACTCAGGTGGGGAAAGAACAGTTTAATGACACTCATGGTTGTGCAAAAACTCAACGCCAATCCTCTCCCACCTCTTCTCCCCTATCTTTCCTGCCCCAGGCCATTCCCTATAGCCCTTGTCCCTGGTGCTGTTGTTTTCTTCATGTGGCCTTGCCTGGCTGGGTCTGTCACCTGTTCTTATGGGTCTCTCCTCTCCTTACTGACCCCCAGCTCCCACATTTAGGCCTCGCTTATATGTCACTGAGTCTGTGGACAGCTCCCCAGTGGCATCTCATATGACACTTCTCCCCGGGGGTGTTATTTCTTTAAAAATAAAAAAAGTCTCAGGGCACAGCAAAGGGGGATAGGACCAGGGTGGGGTGGAGAATATTAAATATTTATATATTCAGAGAACTCCAGCAACCACTTTGTCACCAGCAGTGGGTGGGACAGGGAGGAGCAGAGGGCAGGACTGGCCAGATCAGCAGCCACTCTATCCCCAGCAGGGGGGAGGGGGGAGGGGGGAAGAGGGCTGATGCTCACGGGCAGGCCAGCGCATGAGGCTGTGCATTGTGGTGGTACCCAGCAGAGTGATGAGTCTGCTGTGGGCCAGGGGGTGAGACCAGACCAGTCCAGGGCTGGGGCAGACTGGCATTGTGGGGACAGCATGGGGCCTGGGCTGCAGCCCCTAAAGCTCCTGCAGGGTGGAGTAAGGTAGGGGTTGCAACCCTGCCCCCAAGCTAAGAGGGGCTGTCACCTGCCAAAATAAATCCAACCCTGCCAGCCCAGAGCAACCCCTATGCTGGCCGGTCCCAGCGCCTGGCCCAGACTGCGTCCACCTTACTGCTGCCCCAGCCTGTGCCACCACCACCCACCACGGTACTCCACAAAGCCGGCCTGCCCCAAGTGCCAGCCCCACGCTGCTCCCCCCCATCCTCCCCACTGGGGCAGAGCAGTTGCTGCTGGCCCCACTTAGGGGAGGGCCGCACCAGTGTGTTGACAGGATGAGGGGTGGACTGAGCAGGACAGTCTCAGGGCACTAGCTAAAAGATTCAGGGCATGGGCCCTATGTCCAATACCCAGCAATACCACTGCTTTTTCCCTGGTCTCTGGCCCCAGCTCTCCTATGGCCTGGCCTGACCTGCGTCCTCTGTCCACCTCCCCCCATTCCCCACCCTCCTGCCTAGCTGGGGCTCCCAGTTTGGCCCGATGGCCTGGACCGTCAGAGTGATGTGAGGTGCTGGCTGGTTCCCAGAGAACCCATCAATCCCAAGATCCTCACTCCTCTTCAGCCCTTCCTCCGTCTCTTGTTATGGAGGGGAGAGCAGCCAAACATGAACAAAGTTTTAGTTAGGGGCCGAGTGTCTCCTTACACTATCTTCAAATAGAGTCCATTATCTTTCAAATTGCCACCCAATCCTTTAACCTTAATTCAGCAATTATTTTGGCAAAGCAGAAATCCAAGCTGGTTCTTCAGGTTTAACAGCAAGATAAATGTGCCTAGTCCCCCTTCATAGACCACCAAACCCCTCCCCTCAGCAATATGTCACCATTATCAGGGTCATCATTACTGAAAACATCTCTTTGGCCTATGTGGCTACGTGTCCTCCACGGGACTGGAAAGCCCCTTCTCTTTTCTGTTCCAGCACCATCAAAACTGCTGTATTTTCCAAGTAACGCCCAACATTTAAAGAGTAAAAAGGTTACTGGCAATTGAAGGAACTGAACCACGGTCCCTAGAGGCACTGTAAACATTACAATCCGTTAAGAAAAGTAATGCAGGTATCCTACAAATTTTTTACCCTCAGCTCCATTCTTGTGGACCACAAAAGTTGTCGGAAGGAACAAGGAGGTTGGAACTGTGCCATTTCTGGGATACTAAAAAGGATCAAATTGAGGCCTTTGGTTGCACAGTGACATTATGTGAGGGGATTTCTGAGGTTCCTTCAAAGAAGAAATGAAATACAATGCCCGCCCTAATGACCTGCTAGGACATTCCGATGCTGACAGGGAACTCTTTACAGCGGGGGGGCACGTGTGGCACTGCAGAAATAGCAAAGGCAGGTGGAGATGAACGCCAGAGAACCTGCTCATTGGCATAGACAGGAATCAGGAGCAGTTTACAGCAAAGGAGAATCAGGCTCCCAGGCAGGAGGTGCTGATGACCCATGTCACAGAGTGGAAGCAGGCCTAGAGGGAAGGGTACCCAGCACTTATGGAGCCTCTGGTACAATTGGTGGCAGAACACTTTTGGGATCTGCCCACTTTCCAGGAACAGACAGCACCTTCTTCTCTTCCAGCTGTCATTTAGGCTGCTGCTGAGGTGCTGAATCCCATACATCTTCCTGGCAGTGAGAAGTATGCCAGACACACCACACAACTTCCAAGCAACTAAAGCCCCTTGCAGGGGAACCCCATAGAGCAAGAAGGAGGGGATGATGACCCCCATCTTGTCCCTGTTGTCAAGTCTGTGCCCTGTGCTCAACCTCCAAAACCCATGCAAGAGACATTCCAGTTTGTCTCCCTGCACAATATTCCATGGTTGTTCCTTGCTTGGCAGGGTGGCAGGGCGGAAAAGATCTAGGAGAGATGTCCACAGAGAAACATTGATGTTTCCCCACTTTTCTGGGAATTTCTTTCTTTCTGTTCATTTTTTTCCTGTTGCAAATCATTTTAGCTCTATGTTTAATATATGTATGTAAATAAAATTTATTCTTCACTTCACTGGTCTGTCTCCTTGTACAATCAACCTGATACTTCCCTTAGGTTTGGGATGGAGTAACAAAATTCACAGAGCATGACTGTAAAAGTTTGGTGCTATGGACATGCAAACAACTTCATCCTTCACAAATAAACTTGCTAACCCCCCCCAAAAAAAAACCCCTATAAATTTAAAAACAGGATTCATGACAATGAAGTGAGACCTGAAATAAATGTTGCTGTCCATAGCATTAGAATGAAAAAAAGAAGATGAGTTAAATGAATTGTCTTTGTGGCTTTTTAAACAATGTAAGTCATAAAATAAACAATGGAAACGAAACTAAATGAATACTGATGATTACTGACATGGAACAGTCTTTAACAACCCCTTCTCCAACACCACTAAACATACTTCCATCATGAGAATAATCATGAATAGCACCTGGGGAGGGGGGGGGGGGGGGGGTTGCCTTCTTCTGTAGCATGGGGCATTGCTCCATTGCTGCTGGATTCTCTGTACTTTGAAGTCTTTTAAATCATGATTTGAGGACTTTGATAACTCAGTCATAAGTTAGAGGTTTATTGCAGGAGTGGGTGGCAAGGCTTTGTGGCCTGCATTGTGCAGGAGGTCAGACTAGATGATCATGGTCCCTTCTGATCTTAAATCTAGGTCTATGAGTCTGATAAGTGATGTGAGTATCAGAATCAACATTTGGTGGGCTGTCTGACTACCAATGAGTATTTCACAAATAATAAAATTCACTTCCAGTATGACAATTGCACTGGTTTGTCCTTTTTAAGTGACGGCCTCACAGCAAACATCACTTTTGAAAATTACATTTCTGGGAATAACATCACCACAATGCTTAGTCAGCATTCTTGGCCTCGCAACTTTACTCTCAGAAGTCCTTCTGTCAGATGCGATCAAAATGTGAGGAGGATGAGTGTGAAGGATAAATCAGATGTGCAATGAGCATCAAAGTTTCCAAACACCCATTGGATGATACCATTGTGGTACAGTGAAGATGTGTTTCAGCAAAGCACAGTATCAGCCATAATTAATACCACTGTATCTTTGAGCTGTACTGGATTGTGAAAGCTATTTTCTGGAGAACATAAATTGTTTGCAGAAGTTCAGGAATATTAAAATACTATGATACCAAATAGATTATTTTTCTGTCTTTTCTGTCTAATTTTTTAGTGAAAGTTTCCTAACTGATGGCCTCATTGATTGATGCCCTCTATTTAATCACAAAACAATTATAGAAGTAGCAGCTACAGAGCAAGCTTCTTCAAATCAACCTGCCAGCTTGATTCAATTCATTTTTGTCTAACACCTCTTTTGCACTGGGGTTCAGTAATAAATAATCTCTGCTGGGAAAATATCCCCCAGAATTTGAAACGTTTTAAAAACTGGTTTAGCTAAATCAATTTTAAAACCAACTGGAGCAGTAATGTAGACCAGGTTCCAGATCAACTGAATCATTTTAATTGAATCGATTTGAAAATCACCATTGTCATTATGATTTATTTGTACTGGAACAGTACTTAGAGGCTAGGTCCCCACTCTACCAGGCACTGTACTGATACAAAACAAAGGGCCCTGCCCTGGCCCAAAAAGTTTACCATAAGCATGTTTTGAAACGAGTTCAATAAAAATGTGGGGCCTGGTCTACAGCAGGCCCTAGGGGTGCATCTACACTTACAAGTTAGGTCGACTTAAGGCGTCTTAAGTCAAACTAGACTACTCTGCGTCCACATTGGGCTTTCCTTAAGTTAACTTAAGCATTTCCTTAAGTCGACTTAAGGAAAAGTTAAGTCAACTTAATAACACCTCGTTTTAGGTTGACTTAATGCTTAAGTCGACCTTATTAGGTCGACTTAAGCCAGTGTGGCTGGGGATTAGTACTTAAGTCAAACTTATTAAGTTGACTTAAAGTGTTAAGTCGACTTAATAAGGTCGAAAAGGGGCTAGGTCTACACTAGAAAAGTTAAGTCGACTTAATAAGGTCAACTCTAAGTCGACTTAACTTTTCTAGTGTAGACACAGCCTAGGCAATTTTTAGATGTGGCCAAAAGGTGAGAGAGCAATAACCTTCCATGTCCATTTAGTACTAGGCCTCTCTGAGGAGACTGCCCATCAAGGTTGCAGTTAGTGCCAGTTGGGATGATGGTTCTTTGCTACTGACTGTTAGAAATTAGACTATCAGCAACATATTTCACGTACGCCACGGAACAGTCGTCACAGGGCAACAACATTTGGTCACTGTCCATTTCTGATGGGAATGGTTTATTTTTTAATACATTCCCTGTGAATTTGACAGGAACAGCTTATAGCAATTGTAAGCATCACATTGAAGAAGAAAGAGGAGGCTGGGGAACATGCGGGCAGTAAATCCCAAATCAATGTCTTCCTGCCTTCCTCTTTCACTCTCTAATCTTCTTTCCTATTGCTTTACTAACACTGGTTTTGTACACCTGTTGCTTTGCATTAATAGGCCCCTGCAAACAACGTCTGTAGAATATCCTGCCAGTACCTGCTGAGTCTTTGAAAGGATTCATTTGCTTACTATGCAGCTGTTCTCCAGTGTGTGCTTTGGTTTGGTAATTTTATGGAAACTTTATGCCAGAAATGTCTTACTTTTTTTTCAGAGCCTGAAAAATCCCCAATATAAAGAAAGTGACAAAGTTCTACAGGTTAATCTGATGCTACTTTAAAAGAGATCCAGTCACAGTTTTGGCAATAAAAATGTGTGGTTTCTTCTATTCTTAGAACATGGGTAAATGAATTAAGTGCTCATGAAAGTAAAGAACTAAATAATACTACCTAGAAAAGGGAATTTTCCCTGCACAGAATAGTGACACACTCCCTAGTCTTTGAATCTAAACTACTGCATTGATTTGCTGTAACAGTCTGACCTGATCCTATGACTTAGACTTCCCTGCATTTATTTTCTTCCCATTTTGTTCCCCATCTTCAAAGTGTCTGATGAGGTGGGATTTTCTCCCATGAAAACTCAGGAGATAAATAAATTTGTTAGTCTTTAAAAGTGGCACAGGACTCCTTGTTCGTTTTGCTGAACTAGACTAACATGGCTACCTCTTTGGAACTCCCTAGTCTGTCCACAACTAAGCCTTGCCCACTTGAAATATTAAAACAGGTCACTCATAGCAGATAGTGCAGATCTCCATATTAGAAATGTATCTGTCTCACTTCTTTATTGCATGTTCTGTATGCATAGTCAGCAGCAGCTCTTTGTCCTCATTCTTCTTGCTTTGTTAAACAGTGAAATTGATAACAATGTTGACATTTTTATTATCATCACTGGACTTCAGAGTTAACATGCATAAGGATGACTGAAGCAGTTCACACTTCTCAAGCTCTCTGAAGATCCAGGAAGATGTTACTGTATTGTTTTATTCTCAGTTGAGGAGCTGAAGATTACCTTCAAGGTATTTAAATTTAAGCATAGATTTTCTAGCAAAAGGTGGAAGTCTCTAAGAGAGCTGGCCCAATTTAACCTCTGACCAGTGGCAGACTGATGATTGGGGTGTGGGTGGGGACTGAAGATGGATGTGCCCCCAGGCGCCAGCCTGTGGGTGGGGAACCAGCTGATTAACTCCACTGGAGACATTCAAGTTCCGGCTGCAGCCCCAGCATGAGGGTACTCTCACTTTGAAGGGTCCTAGAGTGCGTCTACACTTAAGTCGACTTAATTTACTCTGCATTTACACTACACTTTCCTTAAATCGACTTAAGCAGCTGCTTAAGTCGACTTAAGGAAAAGTTAAGTCAACTTTATAAAACCTAGTTTTAAGTCAACTTTTGGCTTAAGTCGACTTTAGAAAGTTGACGTAAGCCAGTGTAGATGTGGAGTAGCCCTAAGTCAACTCTAACTTGACTTAGGGCTCTCCAGGACTTCACCACTGCCCTCCCTGCCAGGGTGGCTGGCACAGGGAGAGCCTGGCATGCCCCCCCCACAGGGCAGGGCAGGGCAGAGCCCTGCCCACCCTGCCCCTATGCCCTGCCATGGTCTCTGTCCCCCTTTGCCCCATTGTACCCAGGTAAAATGGGGCAAAGGCTGAGCTCCTAGCTCCTCCACCCCTGCATTGAGGGGGTATAATGACACCAGGGAGCTGCGGGGACCCTGGCTGCATAGGCGTCAGTCAGCCAATCCAACGGTGGGACTCTGGGGCAGAGCCCATCACAGCTCTGCCCCTTCATTGCCACTGGGTGGCACAAGGGCATCTGCCCCTGTCACTCCCACTTCCACCTACCACTACCACCCCCACAGCAGGGTGAAGTAGTAGGGAAGAGCAGGAAATGGGCCTGCAGATCCCTGCACTCCTCATGGGACACTGTTACCTCACAGGCCACTACCACTGATGGGGAGGTGTGGGATGGGGGTGCAAATGCAAGCATTGGCACCAAAGACCCACAGTACACGTTTGGCTTTTACATTCTCACCCTGTCCAGCCATGGTATTCCAACCCCAGGTTTCTTTAAGTAGAGACTAAATTATTCTACATCTTGTGGAAGTGTTGCAGTGTGCTTGAGAAGAAGGATAGATAATAAAGGGAGTTAATGCATTCGCTGTCAGAAATCTGACTTCTAAGAATTTAAGAACACAAGTAGACGTACACTTGTGGTTTAAAGTTATGTTCCAGGTCTATGTATAGCATAATTATTGTGGTTTTAGAAGTAATCTGCTCAAGAGAGGCTGTGAACTAAAACAGAAGCCATGTTACAGTTTAAGGCTGAGGTGATTTGGTTGAGCTGTGAGTCAATGTTATCACAACACCCATCTACATTAGGCCTGGCTCAAGCAGATGCTATGAGGGCCTGATTCTGTACAGTTGAAGTCAAGGAAAATTTTTCCCTTAATTTATCTAGGGAAAGGATTGGATCCTTGAAGTAAGGTTTTTTTAAGTGCCTAAATCTTATTTTCAAAAGTTACTGAGGCAGTTAAGACACTTTGAAAATCAATAAGACTTAGGCTTCTAAGGGCCGAATTTTCAAAGATATTTAGGATCCAAAAAATGCAGACAGGTGCCCTGTGAGATTTTCAAAAGCACCTAACTTCCATTCATTTCAGTATCTAAATATTTTTTTCAAAATGTGACTTATTCTCCACTGTAAGCACTTTTAAAAATGTTACTGTAACTTCCTTTGATAAATAGCAAAATGCAGTCAAAACATTTTAAAAAAACATTTTGAAGAATGGTTTGTGCCACTTAGGAATTCAAGACACAATTCTAAAACAGGATGAACATGTATATTAATGGAAAAACTCCCATGATGCAATATAAAGCAAAATAAAAACATGCCGCATCATATTAGCAAATTATGCATGAAGTTACCAAACTTTGTGCATACACACTGATGCAATCCACTGATGATGACATTTCTGTGTGCCGGCATGAAAAGATGCTGTATTTCAATATGTATTTTGCATGGGTAAAAGAATAAACCAAATACGGGACAGATTCATCCCTGTTGATAGCCAGTTGATATCAGCCAAGTTGCATTATGAATGAATGTGGTTCATTGTTTATGCAGCTGGCAGAGAGAAGGAGTGTGTATTGAGCGGCGGGAACCTATGGGGGAAGGGGATTTTCTACCCAGAATGTGCACAAGGGGCCTGAGAATAAGTTTAGACACATACTACATTAGGTTTGTCTGTGGATGCTTCCATATAAGTGGCATCCAAAAGAAATATAATGAGGGAATGTTTCTCCTGGCTACTTCTCTTGTTCTGTTGGCATGACTACATTATAAAGCATGATCATGTGACCATATTTTTGAGGTATAGAACATGGAAATAACTCTTCCTTGTGACACGTTTCCAGACCATAAATTCCATCCAAGCCAGAGGCCCAGTTTCTGGTCAGAAGTTGCCTGCCACTAATTGAAGCAAAGCAAAGCAAAAAATGAAAAAAAAATCCACATGAACATGTCAGGTATCTTTAGTGGTTGCTCACCAGGGAGCAGAGGAAGTGTCATGCTGTTTCTCCAGCTTTCTAAGGGACACAGGCAATTTTGCTTACCTCCTTGAAGAGCAATTATCTGTAAAAGCAATACAGGAAGCTAAGGCACAAGCACCATCTTCATGTTCTGGCCCTTGGTAATGAAGCTCAGTTGGGGCTACACTGACAAAGAGTGACTGGCCCCAGGACCACTTGGTTTGTGGTCTCTCTCATATGAGAGACCAGAGCAAACTGCCCCTCATTCCTGACTAGTCAGCCCTGACTGTAGTACAGATTAATTTACGTGACTTCTCTAAATTCACACCAGAGGTTTGTGGCTGATCCAGGAAATGACCACAGGTTCCTTTTGCTCTAGTTTAGTGCCTTAAAGGGTCAGCAACCTACAGCATGCATGTCAAAGGTGACACGTGGATTGATTTTGAACGGCACACCGCTGCTCCCAACCCCAAGCAGCGCAGCGCGGCAGCCACTCCCTCCTTCTGGCCTCACCTCTTTCTGAAAGTGGGCTGGGGTCCACTGGTGTTCTGCTGGCTGGAGCTGCACCGGTCCCCCCCTTTCTAGCCCCACCTCTCTCCCATGTGGGCCCAGCGATGCCCACTCCTGGCTGGAGTCAGTGCAAACAAGAAGGCAGGGAAAGCTGCCTAGCCCTTGTGCTCGTGGGGCTCCTACGGCAGAGGAGAGGACAGGAGTCTCAGGGGCCAGGTCAGCACGCTCCTGCTCGCCCCCCTCGCTACCTGTGTTGCCACTGATTGCAGCATATGGGGGGGAGGAAACTTGGCACCCAAGATATGCTTTGTTCACTTCAGCCCATGCTTTGTCTGCTAAGTTGGTGGGAATCCCTGCAGGACACTCATAAATGGACAAATTTACAATCTGGTTCTGTGTAAAGTGCCCACAGCACTTTGCCCAAAAGATTGCCAATACCCCATCCTTCCCACCCTAGCCTCCTGTCTGCCCACTTCCCCAACCAGCCCATGTATATCCCCTGATTTGCATAGCTCTCACAGCACACAAAGAGCCCATCTGGTGTCCCGGGTAGGGGACTCTGTTGTGAAGATGGCTTTACCCCTACATACAGAGTGAGGGAAGGATGCTCCCTTCATGCACATATATACAGACAACAACTAAACCCAATATTCTGAAGAATTTTATTTTTAAAAATTTCCACAACGTTCAAAAGTATTGATCATAAAAACTTGTGTCCACTATGTAAGGCTGCTGTGATTTTGGGCCATCTGTGGAAAACTATTTTTGTTTGGTTGGTTGTTGGATGGCTTCAAGAAAAAGATTCTGATGCCATTGTCATTAAAAAGGGTGAAGTGGAAATAAAAAAAAACACACACACACATTGCCAGGGAACCTCCAAATACATTGAAGCATTTTGAAATGTGTTGGGGCATATCCAAAAGCACTCATCTGTTTTCTCTAATTTTGGAAAATAAAAATGCAGTGGATTTCTTTTAAATATGTTGATGAAGAAAGCTTATAGGTTTCTGCCAAGATGCAATAAATTTGGAAAGTTCAGGTAGGATGAAAGGAAAGCCCACAGCATAATAGGAAGAAACACTGTATGTGAAATCATTCCTTTTTCATAGCCTGTATACACTCTTCCCACCTACACTGTTTGTCTCCACCACACACACACACACACACACACACACACACACACACACACACCCCATTCCAACAGTTAAAAAAAGATTTAAAAATAAAAAGGTTAAAAAAGAGCAAAACAACCCCCCTCCTCATCAAATTTAGGAAATAGCACACAGTAAGTTTGTTTATGGCCTCAATTTTATTAATAGTGGCACTCAGAGGAGCTTTCACGGATATGCTTTGTTCCCTTCAGCCCATGCTTTGTCTGCTAAGTTGGTGGGAATCCCTGCAGGACACTCATAAATGGACAAATTTACAATCTGGTCTGTGTAAAGTGCCCACAGCAGTATCTACATCCAAGTTGTCTTTGTGCTTGTGCACCACCTGTGATGCTGGAGGGCACGGGGTCAGAGCAGAGGGCTTCCTCTGGCTTTCTACAGCTCAGAAACAACCAATCTTCATTTATCTACAGTTGAAGACTTGATTTGGGTTCTCAGCTCATGACTCCACAGAATTGTTCGGATATATTTAATTGAAAGACAAAGTACTTCCTCCTCAGAAATTGGCCTCTGCAAGGAAAGCAACAAACTAATCCGTCAAAATAATTAATTTTGTCAGCAAAATCTCTACAGCTCTTACTTATGCTAGATGAATTCATTTTATAATCCTAGTGAAAAGAAAAAACCTGTTGCTGTGAACGTTTTCAACTGATCCATTTTCTTTAATGGTCTGAAGGGGGGGTGAGGGATTATGCCCAAAGCCAAAACCTATAAAAATGCAGGATGTTTATGACATCCTACGATATCATAAAATCAGAAACCTTAATCCTGCACTCTTGTCTCAGGTAAAAGTCCTATTGATTTCTAAGAGAACTTTAGCTAAATAAAGAGAATCACTCACAGAACTGGTATATCTGGAAAGGAGCAATGCTAGGTCACCCATGTTCCTTCTAATATAAGCACAGAGGTGCTCAGGTCATCTATGGATTCAGTCTCTATGGCTATGTCTACATTTGAAAAGTTAGGTCGACTTTATGAAGTCGACTTAATAAGGTCGACTTTAAATTGACTTAAAATGGACCTTATTAAGTCGATTTAACAAAAGTCAACTTAACTTTTCAAGTGTAGACGTGGCCCCTTTTTGGCCTTATTAATTCAACTTAATGTTTTTAGTTGACTTAAAAAGGTCCACCTAGGCACTACTCCATGTCTCCATTGGCTTAAGTCGACTCAATAAAGTCGACTTAAGCGCTAGTTCGAATTAAAATGAGGTGTTATTAATTCGAACTAACTTTTCTTTAATCCAATTTAAGGAGCAGGTTAAGTTGAATTAAGGAAAGCCCAATGTAGATGCGGAATAAATTAAGTTAACTTAAGCCTCCTCAAGTCGACTTAATTTCTAAGTGTAGACGCGCCCAAAATGCCTATGGAGCAGGAAAGCTCTACCATTTCCATTTTACAAATCAGGCAATGAGGCTCAGAGAACTTAAACACTTTGTCCACAATCAGACAAAAAGTTTATGGCTGAGCCAGAAGATGAATCCAAATCTTTTCAATTTTACTTCAGACACCTAAAGGTTATCCACCTCCCAGCTTTTTATTGTCCTCTATCATATATAACATCAATGTAATGAGTTGTAGAATAATTCTTATAAGAATATGCTGGAAACAAAATCTCAGTTATCAAAGTTTATAAACACTTAACTATCAACCTCAACAATGAAATGTCAAAGTTAAGTCCACAGAGTAAATAGTGAGACAGGCAGCAAAGGATACACTGTCAACTTCGTACAGATTCGAGTAGCTCATGATCATAGTCATTCAAATTATTTCAGACATGGCAAACCAAATGCAGATCTGGCAGACCACAGTTCTCTCACTGAAGAAAACTGAATGGAATTGTTGTGCAATATGCAGTAATTCACTTTTAGGTCACTAATTTGAATCGATACCAAATCAATAGCAATGGAAAGTCATTCATATCTGGCAGCTATTCTGTGACTTGTGCAAAATGAGGCAGTGAACTCAGTTCATTTCCACAAGATGGCTGTCTATATCACAACCAGAACTGGCAGACAGTTTTTGCACAGAAACCATAGGTTAATTACACATGGTGACTGAATTACCATTCTCTCTCACTTGCAGATATCTGAAAAGTTATTAACCTGCTCTTATGATATTAAACAGAATGGCTATGTCTACACTTGTTAATTTAGGTCGACTTTAGCTAAGTGGGATAGGGACCCTGGCAGGGCATAGGGGCAGGGTTGGCATGCCAGCCTCCCCCTGTGCCACCCCCCCCGGCAGGGAGGGCAGTGGGGGAGTCCTGGAGAGCCCTAAGTCGACTTAGAGTCAACTTAGGGCTTCTCCAGGTCTACACTGGCTTAAGTCGACTTTAGAAAGTCGACTTAAGCCTAAAGTCGACTTTAAACCAGGTT
The DNA here is from genome assembly GCA_007922175.1 of Pelusios castaneus. NCBI lineage: Eukaryota > Metazoa > Chordata > Testudines > Pelomedusidae > Pelusios > Pelusios castaneus. The sequence goes on from ML685903.1 coordinate 8,163,536, forward strand.
TAGTAAAGTCGACTTAATTTTCCTTAAGTCGACTTAAGCAGCTTGCTTAAGTCGACTTAAGGAAAATGTAGTGTAGACGCAGAGTAAATTAAGTCGACTTAAGCAAGCTTAAGTCGACTTAATTTACAAGTGTAGATGCACCCAATGGTATTTTTAGAGTTTTTTGGATGGTCCCAAATTCACCAGTACGAGATGACACTCTGTGCCTTTGGCAGTGACTTACTGCTTATTCATAAATAGATTTTGGCTCATGCAAAACTGTCATCAGATCTGAGCCTCTCAGTCATGTTCAAATGCCTATTCTGTGCACACCCAAAGCTCTACTCAAAACGCGTTTGGGAAACCCAACAAACATAAGGTTAGTCCCCAGCTCTTCAACATTCTAAAAGGCTCTCCCTGAATTAGAGACATAGTGGAGGCTATATTTGGTTATTTGTAAAGACTGACGTGTACCAATCTTTTAGCAGATGTTATTGCTGGGCAGAAGTTGTGGGGAGGTTAGATTACAGTAATTTTCCAGTCACCTGATTCCTGGAGAGCAAGTAAAGATGATGAAATGTAGTTATCCTTTATGATCCTCCCCTGGGACATGGTCTGCTGCAATGCTAATGTACAGTATACAACATATAATATCCCCACTTCTAAAATTACCACCGCTGCACTGCTTTGAAAAGAGCATTCCACAAGTTAGTTACTGTCTCTGGCAGTTTTCTGAACCCAAATCATTTATCCATCCACAGAAAATTTCTAGCCTTTGTTGCCATCTTCTCTTCCCTTTTTCAGGGTACATGCTAACATCTATTGAACAGAGATTATGCTAATAAATATAATAATAATATAATATAATTTGCATTTAATGTCACTGGTTCCCATCAGTCACACAACAGGTTGTTGGGGCAGTCTTTTGGTATTTTGGTAACAACACAGGGGAACCCAATTGCCTAAAAGTATTAAAGCAGGGATCAGAAGCATTTGTAAATTGGCTGTAAAAAATCATTCAAGGGCTGAAACTTGGCACACAGGGCCTCAGACTAAAAGCAGATATACTTTACAAAATATTAAATCCTTCTTTCAAACTAGTTTCATAATCAGATCATTTTTAAAACAGCGTTCACTGCTTTCAAAGAGAAAATTTTGTAGGTCATTAATCTCAATATGTCTAAATATTTGGGGTTGGGAGAGAAGAGAATGAACGCCAAAATGACAAGAATTTCATGCAGATAAAAGATCACATTTTTAAACGGTTAGGTGTAGTAGTTATTATAATAATTTCATACAGACATGTAGTTCACAGACTCGGCATATTCTTAAAATCCATGTGTGGAATTCATCTGCCTGAGCTTAAGCGTTTGGTATTTTTCTTAAAGCCCCAATTCTTGCTATCCTGCAATCAGGTGAGAATCTCACTTTGAATTTTTTTTTAAGTAAGTTACTGGCCATCTTTTGGCAAAAAACTTTGAAATGAGCTTTGAAAAGTGCAGTCTAACAGCTTGGAAACCGAAAGTTACATGAGAAGAACACATTTATTATTTTTTTATAAATCGTGATTTTTAAGTACATCTCATGATTTTGTGGCTCTGACTCATGATTTTTTAATGCTGGTGGTTGTTATAGATATAACAGGACCTCAGAGACTGCACTGGAAAAAGGATTTGACCAATATTGTTTAAATGGTTTAAAATGTTTTAGGAATCACAGGACCAAAATCTGCTCTTAGCTGTATCTATTCAACCTCTCTGATATCCATGGTTGACAGAGAGCAGAATTTGGCCTGAGTTCAGAGACAGTTTTTTAAATATGGGTTTACATGGCAAGCTGATTCGATGATTAATTTTAAAAGTATTTCCAAGATGAAAAGTACTACATAAATGAAACATAATGCTATAATTACTGTGATGGTTCCTTCCGCTGGGAAATAATATATGATTTGAAAAGTCTGGGGATATCCATTTACATGACAATCTGCACTCTAAAAGTCTATAAATATATGATATGATTAAGCTTGGAAGGATTAGATTTTTATCAGTAAATGTCACTAAACGTCAATTTCACTATATGCATGCAGATGAAAAAATATTTTCTTTGATAAAAATATGAGTTCACAGATAGGCAAAGTAGGAAAAATGCTGCTTAAGAATTTATGAGAGTTTGATTTAAGGATATTTCCTTTGTATACTTTGACATGTAAAGTTGACTATTTGTGTTTTGATGCCTTAGCTTTTAGAATTTCAACTTCTTCTGTTAGTAAATAATTATTGTCAGACCTCCACTTCTGTCTGTATCCCTATAATCTCCCACAACTGTGCCAATTTAAATGGATAAATGTAAAAAAAAGCTTCAAACTCAATTTTCAGCGATTGAAAATGTAAATGATAAAAATAAAAATATTCTTAAACATAAACCATGATATTGTCCATCAAAATTATTTTAAAAATGAATTCTGTACTCCAAATATGATGAAAAATGTTTTAAAATGCTCCTTAAATATTTATTTCTATAACACTTTAAATGTGTGAATTTTCATGAGAAATTAATTCAGAAAATGATGCACTATAATAATATTAAAGAAAAACTGCTTTCATTTATACCACCATACATTTGTCTTACTTCCACTGAAGTCAGTGGAAATGGTGTGGATTTATCTTGGAGTAACTGAAAGCATTATTAATTTATTATTATTAATTATTATTATTATTAGGTGTTGCTGTAGCTCCTAGGAGCCCTAGTCTGGGCCATGACTCCATTATTCAAGTTGTTGTACAAATATAAAATAAAAAGATGAGCACTGTCCCAAAGAACTTCCAATCTAAATATAGGAGAAGGGGCAATAGATGGATATAAACAGATGCACAGGGACAACACAAATAAACAATGAGACAATACGGGGCACCATGATAGGCTGTAGGGTCTGCCCAGCAGTGGTATACATGTTGTCAGTTTTTTGTAAGCATCATGAAAAAGAAGAGTTTTAAGGCAGGTTTTGAAGGAAGATAATGAGTTAGCTTCGTGAATTCTTGTGGAGAACTCTCAAGTGTGAGAGGCTGTAAAGGAAAAAGCAAGAAGGTACTTCTTTGAAAATGCAACAAATAACCTATGGAGACTGGCATCATGGGCCAATCAGAGGGGGGAAATCAACATCTTGATAATGAATGACAGTGGGAATAGGTCAGAAAGTGAAGTAGAAAGTAAAGACGAGTAATTTAAGCTTGGTGAGCTAGAGAAGGGAAAACCAGTGAAGGAATACAAAGGGTCTCCTTGATCAAAACGATGGGAACTGCTAAGGGAACGACCTTTACAGCACCATTCTGATCGGCTATGAGTAGGTCAAAACTGTGTTTGTCAAGGTCAAAGGAAAGGATAGTGTAGGAAGCGAGGTGCAAGATGATGTTAGCTTAGATTAAAATTTGTAGATAGAAAGGAAAGATTGTATCAAAGAGAAGTTACACTGAAAGAACTGGCAAGATACACACATAATCTGGGTGCAAGGACCTAGGGAGAGAGGTCTAAGTAAAAAATGGTCGCCAGGTTATGGGTCTGAGTATCAGGAAAGAAGGTGACATTGTCCACAGTGATTAAGAAAGGGGGGAGCAAGGAGAGACTGGGGGAGAAGATTAGAAGCTCTCTTTTAATTATGTTGAGATTGATCTAACAACTAAACATCCATGGGGAGAAGGCAGAGAGATAGGATGAGATTTTAGTTTGGACAATAGGAGACAGATCTGGAAATGAGCATTAAATCTGTGAGTTATCCACATGGAGATGATAGCTGAATTCATGTTTGTGGATCGGATTACCCAGAATAAGGTGCAGAAGAGAAAGGGACCCAGGACAGAAGAATCCTGTGGAACCCGCACAGAAAGTTATGGGATGAATGAGGTGAATCCTTTGAAGGACATGCTGAGGAGAGTTTCAAATATGATCCTAATCTTCTATCAGCTTCTAATGCTGCTATTCACTTTGAATGCCACTGTAGCACCTTACTCCATAGGCAGTACCATTTATTTCAGTGAGACTATACACCGAGTAAGGTACTGCTCACCATGAGTAAGAGTGGCAAAGTCTGACCCTTAAAACCAGAAAAGCCAAACTGTGTCGCCTTAAAGAGGCTAAAACTCTATTTTTATCTAAATAGTGCTGATAACTTTAAGATACTTTAAAAATGATGAAATTTCTGGGGCAGAATCAGATCTCACTTACTCCAGATTTCCCTGAGATAGCTCCACTGACTTCTGTTTACTGGCGTAAAATCAGAGCATCAACCCATGCAACAGATCAAATTCAGATCTGGTGTGAGCATGTGCCATTCCACTGACATTTAAAGGACTGCCCCTCCATTCCTTATATTTGATTTGGGGCCATTACATCCTCACTTTGATTTTTTTTTAAATCAAAAGCATATTAAATATAGCAAATGTGTTGGTATTTAAGGTTTGTTTTAGCTAAACTCAGCGGAAGTCTCTGGTTTCAACTAAGCTTCTACCACATGGGATTTTAGTTCCACATCTCCTTCCAGAGAGTCTTGTTTCTCCTTTAAAATTATTGCATTTTACAATTGCACGTATATACATAGAGGACTCCAGTTTTTGACCTTAGAACTTCTTTCTCAAACTGTTCTGCTATAAAGGATTTTTCAGCCAGATTCACATTTATTTGTATAGTTTTCTCCACCCTAAATAGGAGGAATATATTCTATGAGAATGTCTCATTGGTGCTCCGAATGACTTCCCCTAAAGAAAGAGAACTACTTCTCAGCCTTTTATATATCACAAAGTGCTTCTATTCATTAAAGTTACATTTATTTTCATTTTTTTATTCTTTGACTTTTATCCTTAGTTTTTCCTGTTAGAGAAATCCCCACTGCTTTTCTTTGCATGTAATAAATCAAGTTACTTTTTCACTCCAGACTCCATTACGGGATCACAGTGGCTATACAAACCTCACAGAGTTAAGCAAACAAAGGAATTTTTCATCTTCTCTTTCATTCAATAAAGTTCCATTTTCTGACACCCTGTAACCTTTTGACCTGTGTCCTAATAGCACTGGTCACTCAAGGGCAAAAGTTCAGCTGTAGGTTAAGTCTGTATGTGTTTGTGTTGGGGAGGGAGACTGTCTGTTCTTACTTCCTGTTGTCTCTTTCTGAACAATGTAATTGCTCTCCAAAATTCAGAGTTCACTCCTGCTGAGAAAACTCCTTCCCCTGCAATGTAGGTAAGAAACGGCTGTGTCATCATCTTCTCTTTTCCCAAACCAAAGGCTTTTGTTTCTCTTGCAGCTGGATAACATTAAGACCAACTGTTTTGTTTTTGTGGAGTTGGAGAAAGAGGGGATAGAGAGATACCTAGAAAGAGCATTTTAATTTGTCATTTAATACTAATTTACTGATCTTGGTCATTGAGAATATTTTGGGTGGGTTTTGTTTGTTAAGGTTTCCTCTCTGATCTTCCGTATGTCTTCTATGAGCTACTTTCTAATGGACAGATTATGAACCCCTAGCTCATAATGCAGTCATAGCCATAATCATAGCTTCTTTGCTGAATTATCTATTATATTCAAGCACTTTTTTTTTTTTTTTTTTTTTACAATTTTCAGAGGGGTAACCGTGTTAGTCTGTGTACAGCAAAAACAATGAGAGTCCTGTAGCACCTTAAAGACTAACAAATTTCTTCAGGCATAAGCTTTCGTGGGCTCCAACCCACTTCATCAGATGCATCTGACGAAGTGGGTTAAAGCCCATGAATGCTTATGTCCGAAGAAATTTGTTAGTCTTTAAGGTGCCACAGGACTCTTGCTGGGTTTTTTTTTGTTTATTTGTTTGTTTGTTTTACAGGTATTTTGGAAAAGATGCGTTTCCATATCAGAAGACCCAGAAAGGACACAGCTCACTGGGCTACTGGGAAGAATTTACATTACATTTTAAACTGTAGTTACCAATAATCATTTGCACAAATTTCACTTTCAGGCTTTGGAAAACTCTACCCTACATACTGTAAATTCTGCATTTTATGTTCTTTTCCTGAGGCGGAGAAGAAAAGCATTTGAAACACTCATTCAATACTGCTGATCATGACACTAGTTTCCTTACCTGCAATGCAATTCACCCTGGGCAGTGGGCAAGTGCAAAGCCTATTCTTTGCTTAAGTCTCACTGAAAGCTCATATGCGGAGAGCATAAATGGGATCAGAATGATGTGCCATTTTTGCACACACTATCTGTGCAGGAGTTAATTTCATCCAGGTGGCAGAACCTGCATTGTATTTTCAAAATGTTCCAAACCATTTTCTGCTCAGTAAATCATTTAATCAAGAGACTGTCAGAACTCATGCTAAGCTAATAGTCAAAATTTGTGATCCCAATACATATAGACTTTGAAAGAAAACTACAGATTTTTGGCCTTCTCCTACACCAGTTGATATTAAGGAGAGTTTTACCATGGACTTCAATGGGAACAGGAGAAGGCCTGAAATCAGTAAAACTTCAAGGTAGAGAGGCCAAACATTCAAGCCAGAAAGTTCAGTTCTACTCCAACCTTTGACATTATGTTTGTGCATCTCATTCTTAGTAAATAAAACAATGAAATAGCGTCTTCTTATAGTGATATCCATTCCACTAGACCTCAACACCTCTCAGACAACTGAAACAGAGAGTAGTCTGGAGATGTTAACAGATGTAGTACTTACTCCTAGTAGAAGTCCTGTTAGCTTCACCTGTAATGGTGAAGTATGCATTTGTAGGATAGAGAACATAGCCTCTATAACTCAATTTCCCTTGCTGTAAAACAGGACAATGATCTTTTTCAGTGGTGTTACAGAATCATAGAATATAGGAGTCGGAGCGGACCTCATGAGGTCATCTATAAACCCCCTGCTCAAAGTAGGACCAACCCCAACTAAATCATCACAGACAGTGCTTTATCAAGCTGGGCCTTAAAGATCTCTAAGAATGGAGATTTCACCACCTCCCTAGATAACCCATTCCAGAGCTTCATCATCCTCCTCATGAAAGTTTTTCCTAATATCCAACCTAGACCTCCCCTACTACAACTGGAGACATTGCTTCTTGTTCTGTCATCTGACTCAACTGAGAACAAACTAGCTCCATCCGCCCTGGAACCCCCCTTCAGTCAGTTGTAGGGCACTATCAAATCCCCCCTCACTCTTTTCTTGTGCAAACTAAAGATGACCAGTTACCTCAGCATCTCCTCATAAGTCATGTGCCCAAGGCCTCTATTAATTTTTGTTGCTCTCAGCTGGAAACTTTCCAATTTTTCCATATCCTTCCAAAGCTGAACACAAATGTGTGCTCACTTTCTTCAATCTACTGCAATTCTCCTACTAATGCAGCCTAACATGCCATTAGCTTTGTTGGCAGTAAAGGCACACTGTTGACTCATAACCAGTTTCTTGTTCACTATATCCCCTAGGACTTAGCATGTCCCCGCTCAAAAATTAAGTCGTCTTAATCCACTCTGAATGCCTAAGTAGACTTGTAGGGGCTAGGTGGACCGGGGACAGGTCCATGGTGGCAGGGGGGGCACCCCTTGCCAAGTGCCAGGGGGCTCAGCATTGCCCCATTGTACCTGGGTACAATGGGGGCTGAGCCTGACAGGGACACTAGCAGGGCATAGGAGCTGGGTGGGCAGGGCTCTGTCCTGCCCTGTGGGGGGGGCACACCAGGTTCTTGCTGTGCCAGCCACCCTGGCAGAGAGGGCAGTGAGGGAGCCTAAAGCCCTTTAAGTCGACTTAAAGTCGACTTAGGGCTACTCTGCGTCCACACTGTCTAAGTTGACTTAATAAAGTCGACTTAGCCAGCAAAGTTGATTTAAAACTAGGTTTTATAAAGTCGACTTTATTTTTCCTTAAATCGACTTAAGCTGCTGCTTAAATTGATTTAAGCGAAATGTACTGTGGACACATATTAAATTAAGTCGACTTAAGCAAGCTTAAGCTTAATTTATAAGTGTAGATGCACCCTTGTAAGCTTCCTTTTTGTGTTTAAGCTCACCAAAGATTTCTTTGTTAAACTAAGCTGGTCACTTGCCATATTTACTATTCTTTCTGGACATTGGGATGGTTCATTCTTCTGCCCTCAATAAGGTTTCTTTAAAATACAGTCAATTCTCTTGGACTCCTTTCCTCCTTTAATCTGAAAATACACTGGATTTCAGACTTCCACAGGTGCAGGCAAGTAAATGTTAGCAGCTCCCTTAAGCAGACTGAGAAACTAGGGCTCAGAAAGAGTAATCAATTTATTTTAGAGGAAAAGTGATCTTTCAGACTGGAAACTGACTTGAGATTCAGGAGACCTAGCCTTGATTCCCAATGAAAGCACACCTTCACTTGGAGGAAAATGTTGCCAGCAACCCATTAGTTATCAGCTTTTTGAAGGACTCATCGTTGACCATAGCCTTCCCTCTCTTCTCCATCTCTACACATCCTTTCCCAGCTGAAGGGAGATATCTCTATGTAGGACAAGAAATCTGTGTTAAGGGAGAACCTCTGAGTTGCTGACTGGGGAAACAATCTGGACCTTTTATTTTATAACTTCCAACTAAAAAGAATATAGGGAACTTGAAGAAAGCTAAGAATTGCTAAACAAAAGATGATGCCACATTTATTCCTGTTCTTATACTGAACTTCCTAGTTTATAGTCTCATAGCTGTAACTCGGGGGTGGTCAATAGGCAGGCCATCGGCCAAATCCAGACTGCCTGAAGCTTTTGAGTGGACCGCAAAATCATCTTCTTCTTCTTCTTCTGGTGTGAAAAATGTTTCTCTGGAGTCTGGACCTTGGCTGTTCCTTGACAAATAAATTTGGATCTTGATAAAAAAATAATTAATAGCTTCTGCATAACTGTTCATTGAGTCACTGTTTTCAACAAGTTAGTGTATGTTCAAGTTGCTTTTCAGTAGTTTCACTACTTAACCACTGTTAGCGTCTAAGGATTATTGGCAATATAACACAGGTGGTTAACATATGGATATCTGTGAACTGGTTTCTTTAAAAAGAATGCCCTCAGGAAAGCTCTTAGAGCTGCCTATCTACATTCTGTCTCATTTCGGGGGTCAGGGGAGTAGAAGGGAGATTAGTTTGAAGAGGGTCAGTTGTAAATTGAATTACTAAAGCATATGATCCAGATCTCCTCAGTAATCCCATCCAGGACTACTGATCCAGACCCAGATTTACACAGTCCTTCTTGATGACAATATGTAAGCTAGAAAAGTGAGTACCATCATGGTACTCAATTTCATTCAGTTTAAACTACAATGAAATTCTAAAATAAGTCACACCTTGACCAGTAGAACTATATAGAAAAGCAAACACTGGGACCAAATTTTACCTTCAGTTGTTTCCATGCAATCCCACCAATTTCAAATAGAAGCACAATTTATGCACAGAATCTATGTTTAGAATTATATATTTTGGGTGGTGATAATCTGTATTTAGAACATCACTAGCATAATCTTAATTCTAAAATTAGCTTTGAATTCTTATTTATGCAAACAATGCTTCAAAAGCAAATAAATATCCAAATCTATCTGAAATAATTCACTTGTGTGATAGCAAATAGAAGGGTTTTCTCAAGGTCAGGCAGGGAGGGTTTCCCATGCAATTGCCTTGCTAACAAACCAGAATCACTCAAAACACCTATCCAGAAAAGACCCTAAGGCACATACATTCAGTTTCCTTCTTAACAAAGATCCCAGCCAAATAATAAAGAATAATAATAAAAATAATAAAGAACCCAGCTAAATAATCTTTCAGCAGTATTGATTTGTCCAGGATCTAAATGATATGGTAATGCATACTGAAGCAGATAAAGATAAATCTGGATCCAAACCGTCAGAACAAGAGCAGAAATGGAGCAATCATCTGCCTCCTTCCCAGGCAGACAGCTGTAAACAAAGACACGTATCTGTTCTTTGTTTGTTGCGTGGGACCTAAATAATGGTTATCCTGTTCTAACAACGTAAAGCCAAAACTGAACGCACTTTTTTTTTTTACCACAGTAAACTGAATATTATAACAATAATGTGGATATACCTGTCCTCCACTGATTTTCTCAATATTGTTCAGGGCTTCATTGTGTCCCTATTTCTGGGACATATGAATATATTATTAAAAAGAGATATCTGGCAATGGCCTTAAACACCTCTATGTCAGGAATTTATTGTGTATGACTTGTAACAGTAACTTGGTTGTTCACTTCTATAGGAGTAGAAAGAATCATGCCTGACATAGCAATGTTACAGAGCTTTCACAGGAGCTCCAGCAATGCATGTGCCTACAAATGAGTCTGGGCATTACAGTCTTTTACCATTGTTAGTGAACCTGATCGAGCAGAAGGAAGTCATTTTATAGTATCTTTTTTTCATTTCAGATGAACCAGAATCACTTAAAAACCAATCCAGAAAATCACTCAAGCAATGATTGCAGTGGGTGAGCTTAAAGTTGAGCACATGTTCATGGGTTTTGCTGAACTGTCTTTGTTGTTCTGTTTATTAGAAAAGAAGCTGATATTAGAGAAGAAAAAACCCCACAACCCATACAGTCAATTTCCTATTTTAAGATTTGCTTCTTCTATAAGATATTTGTGACAGAAGGATTTCATTAAAAAGATGCCCAGGAGTGTCCCTGTAATTAAGGACATTTCTATTTCTATTAATTTTTTCAAGGGTTTATGGCTCAACCAGACAAAGTTGCTCTGGATTGAAGTTTGACATTAAAGGTCTCAGCCTAGAAATTATTATAAATTGGGTTTTTGTTTTTTTTTTCACACCCCCTGCCCCACCTTTAAATGTTCTTAAATGTCTGGCAAAGTTTAAGTGATACAATTTCAAAAGTAAAAATAGAGTCTGACTAGATTTTATTTCTCTTTGAACTCCCATAAATAGAAAAACTGCTCCACTTGAGAAAAATAAGAATGGTGTTCTCATTCCATAAAGTCCATTTTTGTATCTTAAAAATTATAACATTACAATGTTGTTTTCATTTGAGAATTGACTATAATGTGCAACTTCTTTAACAAGCCCTGACAATAATGTATCATAAACACTCTATATTATTAATTCTTGAAACACTTTACATATTAATATGGTATGTTCTGGCTGAATATGGGACACTATAGGTATCTTTAAGGAATTATAGATTATCAAGGTATCTCCAGTACATCTCTTATAGAATGAAAACTATGGGACTCTTATCAGGTTACAAATCAAAATCACTTTAAAAAAAGATACCTACACAGGGATTCACATTGTATATTCCAGCAGCTCTGTTTTAAATCCAGTAATAATTTGTGCCAAACATTATAAAAATATTGGCATTGTTTTCTGCATTTCCTGGGAATGTCTTTAACTCTCACTTGATTGCCTACATGTGTACAAACTGGAAATAATGCCGTTCAGTCAATGGACCCTAAGAACATCTTTGTCTGCCCAGACTGCGTGACATTTCTCTGGTGCAATCTGGACCGGTGAATTGCTGTGTCACCCCAATCCTCTATTACTAGAGCCCATCATACTCTACTGTGTTGTGAGAACCCCCCGACTCCTGAGCTGTTCACACACAACCTCCTACATGTAAGCTGATTCCAGTTAAGTGAATGAGTACTTTAGCTAGCCGTTCCTTGGATTATACAACAGAATGACACCATTCAATATCCCCAGTTCCAGATACAATTTTAGGAACCTCCATTTTACAATGTTCAGTTACGCCCACTGCACAATGTAACCTCATAGAAGTTCATCAATTTAACAAAGAAATTGATATGCACAAGCCTTGTTAATAAAAGTGGAGTCTCCAACACCTTCTAAATTAAGCTTAATACTTTCAACAACCTTACAAACTTAGGTGATTTTCACCATAGGCTTCTGATTTCCCTTCAGCCAGGCTCTCCCCTTTGGTCAGTACTTCAGTTGCTTGGTCGCATGTATAGATGAAGGTGGAAGAGAGCAAGCATGGCAAAATGTCTCCCCTTTTTCTAATGTTCCTTCTCCCTTCTGGGCCTTTGCCCCCAACTCCCTGGCTCAGGTGACAAAAAATGTCCTATTATGGATTCATTCATTTCTTAAGTCAGTGCACATCATCAAGGTTCCAAACTGACCAAGGAAGGGGAGGTAACTTATTCAAGAGTCCAACTGATCCGCCCTTGATGCCTAAGCCAGTCCTTTGTTCCTGGATGACTGAGCTGGGTTTGTTCCATAACCCTCTTAATAATCTGTGAATTGCCCCTTTGTTCCTGGAGAGATTTTCTGGACATGTTTTAAACCAGGAGGATACATCTAACCCCCTGGATAATCTGTGAATTGCCCCATTGTTCCTGGAGAGATTTTCTGGACATGTTTTAAACCAGGAGGACACATCTCAGGGAATATTACATAGTGCAGACTCAACTTCACATATGAAATTGCAATCAGCATACTACTATGACAATAATGATCAGCACATCATGAGCATTCCAAAGACGTCAAACGTGACAGACCTTTCATTGGATAACACACAATTAGGGTGAACATGGGGGTGCAGGGCATCACAGATTGATTGATCCTCCTTTTTATGAGATCCTGAGATTCCCTCACCAATTCTTATGAGCACAGGAATGTAGCTGGTTCACACATCATTGTATTGATTCCAAAAGCTACATTTTTGATTTCTGAAAAGATCTTTTGCTTGGAAATTACTCTTCTCTTTTGATGAAAATGAATAACTGTCATGATTCTAATAAAACATTGTTCTCTTATTGCAGCACACCAGAGAACAATATTACAAACCCCAATTCTTTAATTGCCTTTTCAACATACTTTCTTATGTATGTGCTGTATGGGTGACACACACAGTGCTGATAATGATTTACAGTTTTACAGAGCTTTATGTAGAGATGGATCCCCAACCACCCTAGAAATGGATTTACAAACTGCAGGAAAAATATTGAGTCCTTTCTAATGCAATTGAAATAAATTAGAATTTTCTCCAAATAAAGACAGAGTCAAGTCATGCCAAAACATACAAGTATCTAAGGAATTATTTTAGGGAAGTTCTATGAGCCTGTGTTATATAGGAGGTCAGATTAGATGATCATGGTAGTCCTTTCTGGTTTTGTAACCTATGAATCACCTTATTAGATGCAGGTTCTTTTGCCCACTGACACCACCTGAGAATCCAGGAGTAATCAAGATTCCAAAAGCATCCTAAATTACACCTTTTGGATAAAAAGTGAGTGAATTCTCTGCATAATGGGGACAGACATCATTCTTCCTATGTCCTCTACATGCTTAACTCAACACTCCCCATTTTTTCTGAATATAGAGGAATCACTTCAATCACCAGGAAGCGAGGTCACATATGGTTTGGAAAATAGAAATTGTTTAAGCATGAACAGTAACATTACAAAAGAGTTAAGGACAAAAACTGAAGTCTTTAGGTGGAATATAAATTGAAATCTGGCCAAGAACTGGGAGTTAATGTTTCTATCCTTGCCAAAAAATTCCTTGGGAAATTAAATGACTACAGGTGATCAAGACATTGATCTTATATCTATTTTGAAAGATGCCACATTTACCAATGCCAGCTAACAGTATGCTGGGACACTGGTTCAATATTGACAGAGTAAAGCATGCCATCTACTGAATCATCACCTGAATCATTCACTAACTGAACCACATATTAGAAAGTTGGAACCATATGCAGCTGTGCTGGAAACCATATATGCCGATACTAAGCTAAGTTCTGAGGAAGGGAAACTTCACAAGTTGCAGTATTTCTGTTCTGTGGTTCCTTGGCACAGGAAACACTAAGTGTACAGAACAGACTATAAAATCCACTTTTAGCAGAAACCACTGAGCTTGACGTGCATGAGATCTTATGAAATATTTTCCATTTTCTGTAATGAAGAGTGTGTGTAAAACTTATATATGCAAATTTAAAATGCAAACTTGAATTAGCCAAATATTCACCTGTAAGACTCTTAAAACTGTGAAACTCTTCTGAGGAGGTGGAGTGAAAAATAACTGATAGTGATTAATGATGAAACCTTACTAAACATAGAAACTACTTTACATTAACATCCATTAAAATAACTCTAAGGTCTACCTTGACCCCCACAGAAAATTTAAAAATGCTGAGTATTAAGCCTGTCTGGCACTTTTAACTGCATTCAACTGTTGTGTTTTAGCATACAGATTCTTCAATTATTACCATAGAATTATTGCTACTATCTCTGCAGAAATAGAATCTCATGTTTTCCATTAACCTGCCCAAATTCTGCTCCCAGGAACACTGGTTCAAATCAAGGCCAACTCAGTTTTACATTGATGGCACCTACAACACCTGGGTCAAATTTTGCAGAGATGTGAATGGTGGCAGAAAGTATATTCTGAGTAAAATTTGGTTAGGAAATTATACAATAAGTAGGTTCAATCAGGAAAGTGATTCAAGAGGCCAACGTGGGTGAGGATGGTTAAGTAGTGTAATTCATACCCATTCAGCATAGTGTGTGTGTGTGCAAAATTAGGGCAATCCACATAATGCAAGGCCAGAAGTGCTGAATTAAGGAAAGCATTTAACAGGGAGGCTGTAAGATACTGTAAAGATATTGCTTTATTTTTAACACAGAAACACCCTTTAATTTCTATACGCAACTTATGTCCTCTCAGTGTATAAATTACAATATTTTTGCCCAGCCACTAAGGCCCAGGACATCACAGATATTAGACACCTAACACCAATTGATTTCAGTGGGAGTTAACTATTTAAATATCTTTGAGGATCTGGGCCTAAGTATCATCTTGGAGCAAGTCAATGTTTAACAGTCAACTTATATGTGAGGTGAAACATTCACTATTTTTTACATCACCACTAAATTTGGCCCAGAGATTTCTGTAAGATTTGTGGCTGCACATCCTGAGCCTGACTCCATGGTGCCCTGCACCTTGTATAAAGTAGGCACACACACACGCACACACACACACACACACACAAAAGCAAGCTCCCTAATCAGGATGGCAGCATTTTGTACAAGCTTTGTCCAGATGTACCTAACTAAACAAGGAACAAGGCAGTAGAGAATCAGGCCTCTGATCTCAGTTTTATCCAGAGTAATGAATAATAAAATTTCCCCTAACTTATTCACTCGAAGTTCAGTTCTGTGATGGAATAATTCACACAAATAAGGGCTCTTCAAAGTGAGAAAAACATGCAGAATTAGCCCCTTTCGTTTTTGGAAGTACGAGCATATGAAAACAGAAACAGAGCAGTTAATATTACTTTAAGACCAAACAAACATGAGTTTTATTATTTAGCTCATAAAAGGGATAAATGGGAACCAATTGAAAGGAGGTTTAATTCCACAAGGCCAGATTCTGACCACACTGACCTAGGTTCAAATTTGTATCTTTGGCCTTAACTGGAGTGGTTTCGGATTTACACCAGTATAACGAGGAGCAGAATCAGGACCACATTGTTAAGGGAGATCAAAATTAGACTCCAAGAGTATGATTTTTTTCACAGAATCTATTTTTATCTCTTACTTGTTTGATTTTTTTAGGAGAAATACATTTTACACACTTCACACTGTGTGGTGAGCTAACTCAGGGCCAGATTCTGATACCCCTAGGCACACTAAACAGCACTTTTATTGATCTAGTCCCATTGACCTAACTAATAGGGTACATCCACACTGGAGCCTTAGGTCGACTTAAGGACAGTTAAGTCGACCTACAGATCACCGTGTCCACACTGGGCACTTATTAAGTTGACTTAAGTGCTTCCTTAGGTCGACTTAATAACACCATCGCTGAAGATTGACTTAACGCTTAGGTCAACCATATTAAATCGACCTAAGCCAGTGTGGACGGGGTGTGCTCTTAAGTAGACCTAACTGGCCTCCAAGCCCCGGTGCAAAGGGGGACAGCTACCCACAATGCTCCACTCCTCTGTCAACCTAGCATCTGCCAGTGTGGATGCTGGCAGTTGACTGGAGTTTTCAGTGTGGACTCTCTAAGTCAACTTAACAAGGTCGACTTTAAGTCTTAAGTCGACTTAACAGAGCCTCCAGTGTATATGTACCCTCGGGATATTCATGGAGTAAGGTACTAACTCCCTGAAGCAGACTCCAGTCTGTGCCTCGTTAGAGACACAGCAGAAAAGGCAAACCCAATAGAATGAGAAGCAAAGGTGGCTTTAAAGCACCACTTTACCACCCAGATTTTGGGCATGTGTGGTAGCTCAAATGGCCTTAATTAACAGCTCTGTTTTAAGGTAGTCTCCCTATGACTGCCTACATCTCCACCAAAGTCCAGAATCTAGCCCTACATGTGTAGCCCCTCCTACCCTCACCCCAGTCCTGCTGTGAGCCCTGACAACCCAGTCCAGTGAAGGGAAGGGCACCTCCTCCTATTCACTCTAGCCTCTTTACTGGCCCTTTGTTCCACTATCATAGCATACAGGGGCCAAAATCAGGCGTGGGCATAATGTGAGTAAAGATGGTAGAGTCTGGCCTTCTCCTTGTACAGACTATTGTCTTTGATTGGTTTCATTGTTTTCCCATCAAGAGAATGATTTATTTTCCTAGTAATAAAGATGTGCTGCTGTGTGGATAGTGGTTGGATGGCCACATCTTGAGCTTGTACCTACTTAAGCTCCATCAGAGTTTCAAAGATGGTTTGTAAACTCATCAGGGCAAAGGGACAAGGGTGGTAGGGGGCCCTTCATGTGTGTTTGTACAGCACCTATCACAATGGGGTGCCAATCTGAACTCAGAGTCTTTGGCCAGTACTCTAATATAAATATTATATAACAAGCTTGAATTTGGACACAAGATTATCTGACTATATAACTATAGAGGATATCAAACAAAATGTTATCACGATGACCCTTCAAGTCATTCCACAGAAATGACTTGCTCTAAGAAAGAGACATTAATAATAGGCCCCAGAGGAATCAAACGAGAGTAACTTTACACAAGAGCTAGTTTAGAGAGTCTGACTTAGTGATAGGCCCCAGGGCCAGCTTTTGGGAATATGCTAGAGAGGCAGACTTTTATTTGCATGAAAACAAACTTTAAGAAACCATGAAAATTTAACAACAACAACAGCAACAAATGTTTTTGTAAGTGTATATTGGGTTTAGATTTGCCACCTTACTTCAATGATCCCTTTTTTGTTTAACTGAGCTAAGATCCATATTGAAAAATAAAATACAGCATGGAAACACCTAGCTTTCTCTGTCCCCCTTCTGTTTTTGGCTTTTGCAGCTGCTGTTTTCTCAGTGTTGTCTTCAGGCAGTTTCCTGTTGCCATAGCTGATGGCCTGCCAACGCCTGCCTGGTCCTTTCAAGTGTCAACACTCCGAAGTTTGCTGCGATGGCCAAATGCTTGTTAATGAGATATAGCAGCTGGGTAGGGGCGAACCACTGAGATGTATAAAGGCATGCCGCTGGTGCAGGAAGCGATGCCTTTTGAATCTTTTCAGCACTGTGAAAGCATTCAAACCAAAGAGGACATGTTGCATTCATTAATAAACTGAAGTTCCCATGCAACTATGTTAAAACCAGTAGTTTAACTTTGCAATAGACAGGTGAATTTTTCACCAGTGTTTTAGTCCAGAAGACAAAGAGCAAGAAAACAAGAGTTTATGTACTAGCAAAGGCATTACTTCCCAATCTTGCAGCCAGACAGAATAGTTAAACTGAGCTACGTATTTGCCCTTTCCCAAGAATAAAAGCTTGCTAGATTGCTTTTTCCTTTATTTTTTATGCTCCGAAGCTCACAGCCACCTGCTTGAGTGCTCTTGCCCCCGACTCCACCACCACACACACACCTTATTTTTTAAAAAAATTATTAAAATTTAAAATGAATAAAAACTTTGTAAAAAAAAAAAAAAGTCTGAAGAATCTATAGACAGGATTAATGACCAAAGCTGTTTGCATTCAGACTGAACATAGCCCATATGATCCTCAGTCTGCATCTGTTTTGCTGTGACTATAGCTGTATAGAAGAACCCAACAGCTGGGGCAAAAAACAAGCAGAAATAAATATAAAGAAACCCTAACATACAGTGCAAAGTTTCAAGAGCAAAGCAAGCCAAAAAATATCTTAAAGACTTTTCCAGCTTGCCTTTTTTTTTTTTTTTTTTTTTTTTTTTTGTGGAGTGGGGCAGCTGGTGAAAGATTGAATGCTAAGAAAACATGTTTTAAACTGAATCAGTCACCATAATAATAGTGACAAAATTGCTTTGGAGAACTTAAACAAAAAGAAGTGTTAGAAGCAGGAAGAAGCCATATGGCCCCACATGCCAGCCAGGATTTGGTTTATCTTAATGACATCCTTCCTTCTCCACCAAAGAATACAAGTGTCTCGTAACCATTTATACTCACTTTCGTTTGCCTGTCCTAGTAATTCATTGTAAGGTAATTTAAGCCAAGGAACACTTTTAAATGATATTTAGTTATTTTCAAACAGATTGCTGGCCTAGAATACAGGGATCTACCTTTATTTATTAAATTTCTGCAGATATTGAAATTGTTTTCAGAATTTAGGAATACCAGCCATAGATTCCACATGGCCTTTGTAGTAGTAAACTAGTATAATAATCACAATGGTTCTGATCCAAAGCCCACTCAAATCCATCAGTTGTTTTGTTGACTTCAGTGGATTTTGGATACGAACTGGTTGAACATTGTCTGGCAGAATTGTCTTCCTGTGTAAAATACTTACATCGTAAAATTAAAATGTTTCACAGGACTATATCAATTTCAACAAAACCATTGTTGAAAAAATTATCAAAGGCTTTAATTTTCACTTTATTGTTTTGACTTTTATATTTACTATAATAGTTGAAGCAAAGGGCTTTGACCTTGTTGAACTGAAGTGCTTCAGCATGGTTGTTTTGAGATTTCTGAACTGATTTGGGGGGGGGGGGTTGTAATTTTCATTTTTTTAAATTTTTCTTTTAGGATATCTTGACTTTTTAAAGGGAATTGCTAAATCTGGAATGGAAATTCTGAGTTTTGAGCAGCTGTAGTTTGAATAAGGCCTGTGAACGTGCAGTTAGTAGTTGCTAATCTGGTTTTAGTTGATTTTCCTCATTTCATAATGCTGGCCTGTGGCTGCCAACATTTCTCTCATGAGACCTACAGCATGCCCAAAAGAAGGTTGAAGAAAGGCATAGCTGGGGATTGACTTAGTATAAGAAAGAAGGGGGAAACAAAACATTTCCTAGTACCAAAATATAAATTAAATTAATCTATGGCAGCCTCACAGGCATTAAAATAAACATACCATCTCAAGCAGCAGCATAAGCTTCACCCAACTTAAAAGAATACAGCTCAGTATCATAGACAGAAATAAGAGACATTTTACAAGAATCTTGCGTGACCCCATGTGAGCTGTGTCAATGTTCAGAGAGGACATCTGAGTCCATTATGGGAGATATCCAGTGCTTCTGTCAAATCAGGCTCACTACCAGTTATTTTAAAACATGCTATGCTTTAGTGTCTCCTCAGAAAATTCTTGTTCACCGCAAGCTACTTTGGGAGCTACTGTCCTCAATGTTTTATAATTAAGCAGGGTAATTAAAGACTCCAGGAATATCAGGTCTCTTCTGGCATTCTACATCTTTTCTGGTACGTATGTGTTCAGGCACCAAACTAGAGGAGGATGCATCACTTTGTGAGAGTCAAAGTATGTCAAGTGGAATAGTGGACAGTTTTTCAAAAAGTTTGCAAAAAAAAAAAAAAGTTGTCTACAGTTTTGCTCGTCCCATTTAGAAACAGTGGGCCAAATCCTTCCATTAATTTATTTGATGTTACTCAAGGCATAAGCCAAAGGAGGATTTAGCTCAGTATATATGTTTTCCTCCTGCTTTGCAGCAACTCTATCTAGAAAACAGTATGCCTGATATATGTCCATCTTGCAAACTGACCATGACCAGAACTCCCTCTCTCTTCAGTGGGAGGTGTGCAAGTAGGACCAAAGTATTCCTAAGCCATCTCTAGTCTCCTACTGACAGTCCAATGGTACAGTCATACCACTTTACACGTTCAAAACATTGTCCAAACTTTAACTGAGTAACCATCACAATACGCCTGTGAAATAGGGAAGTAATTAATGGTCGTTGTTGGTGATCACAACATCACCAGCCAGGCTAATTATTATAGAGCTAGAAACACAGTAAATTAAATATTTGCCCAAGTGAGGACAACTGAGTTGGGAAAAGAAGAAAAAACCTTCTATTCTCAGGATTTTAGAAACAGCCTTGTAAAGATAAGTAATGTCCTTTGGAAGGAGCTATATTTGCTATGCAATTTGCTCTATTGCATCTATGTAATTACCAAGAAAGTGATGTTTTATAGAGCCTGACATTAACAGACACTACATGAGGAGATATGATTAAGAGATACCAATCCAACAAGTCAAATGCCTGGGATCCTATCAAAATCCCAAAAGAAAAACAAAAAGTTACATGGACTCTTGCTTTATAATGGCACAGAAGTGGTTTGATCTGGCTCCTGTTTGTATTTCTTTCGGTGCCTTTAACTGGACTGATTCTTATGAGTCGTTCAGGCATATAAAAACCTAAACATATATAAAAACATAACATTTTCCATATTAAAACCAACCAGGATCTGTTCCTGTGATCACACATGGACTATGTTTATTGTTCTGGCATTTGCTTATTATGCTAAATACATTGTCTTTTTCCTCCTCATTTTTTGGAGGAAAAGCAGGGAAGTGGGGTTCAGTGAAAATATTCTAAGTGACAAAGCTCACTGGAAAGAATACCAGCTGTAACCAAGTCTTTGAGGAGAAACATGTGCTTTTATTTGCCTTTGGTTTGTGAACAGCCTACAGTTCCCATCCTCCTTTCAGAAACTACAGACTTAATTCCGATTCTTAAAGGTTGTGACAGTAACAGAAATGCTGGTCAAATTCCCATTCCCAAAGGCTATGACAGTAGCAGAAAGGCTGGTCACGAGCATGTCCTTAAGAGGCTAGCACAACCTCTTACAACCCTCCTTCTCTGACAAACCTTTCAATAAAATGCTGGGGTGGAGGGGATGCCAACGTTTATTTTAAGCCAACCTGACTAATTAAATAGAAACCACTGAAGTCTCCCAAAACCTATCTCCCATGATCATATATTGTTTGACTGCAGAACCTATCGCAGTCTCCTGAAGGAACAGGAAACTTGGGAACAGTTTTCAGCCACCGCTGCAATGATGAAAGCTGTCATTACCTTCTGCACGGCTTTTGTGAGAAGTATGTGGCATTGCAAAGTCTTATAGTTTAGCTTTGTAGGGAAGGTCTGTTTAGGTAAAGGAAAAAATGTGGGTTGATTAGATTTGGTTGATTGTTGTCATGATTACGTTACACAGGTTGAAAGACAGTTTCGGCAATCACTTATCATGCATGGGAAGACAGGATTGTTTGCCATTATTGTAGGCTTCAGTTAAGTTTACTATTCCTTATCTCTTGTTTAATGTGTACTTCAAAGGAGTGCTTGCTGCTTGTCCTGGGACTGAAGTGCCCAGAGCAATGTGATGCCATGTGAGAGACTAAGGATTGAGAGCAGCCAGGCCACTCCTAGTCCTCAAGCCTGTGAGGGCTGTGTAGCATTGCCAACCATACACCTTCGCCACCAATTTTTTTTTCTGGGACCCTTTTTGAAAATATTTCAGGCTGTGACAACCCCTCCCATGCCACACCATCCTTATTTCTGCACGACTGCTGGGGGCGATGCTGTCTTCAGAGCACCAGACCACCAGCTCCTTCTCTCGGGACACCCAGCAAGGGCCTCAGGGCTAACAGCCACAGCATGTGTGGGGCTGACAGCTCGCGACCTCCTCATAATAACCTTGCAACCCCTTGAGGGGTCCTGACCCACAGTTTGAGAACCCCTGATCTTTTCTGTGGCTTTGGGTGGCATTTTAATTTGTTTTTGTTTTTAAGCAGTGTAGTCAACTAAATCACATAAATTAGTTAATCTGTCTATGGTACTTAGGAAGAGTAATGTTCTGTATAAGTACTAGATACTATTGAAAAGTAAAAGAAGATTCCCAGGTAATTGTATTTGGACAAGTTTTATAGGAAACCAGGGCTTTTTAGGTTAGTGTTGCTAGCATCCTGAAGAGTAGAAAACAGAGAAAAGACACCTAGAATGGAAACCCTCTGAGCATCTAAGGCTACAGTTTTATATCAAACACAGATGATTAAATATTGGTGACCAGGATTTTCGAAAGTAGGTGCCTAAAGTTGAGATAAATGGGAGACACAGAATGCTCAAAAGTTTTGAAAAACAGGCAGGTATCCAAATATGGATTTAAGAACTTAACTTCAGATTCCTATTTTTGGAAATCAGTATCTTTTTATTTACTTTATGTCTTAAACAGGAAATCAGTAGGTCACAACATTTAATACCCTATAGACCTGCCAGATGTGGATAGACAATACTACCATCAAATATGGTAACCAGAGAGTCCTTCACTATTGGTAGCATTGTCTGCTCAGTGATGTTAGTTTGGTGTTCATGCTCCCATCAGACTCACTTTCATACCGTATAATAACAGGGCCTGTGACTGGAGACGGTTGTTTTTTCAGCAGGACCAAGAGAGATGATGAAAATTAGAACATTAGGGTGATAAATGGGGTTATCATCACCTATAACCTTGTTCTACTTTGCATGCAACTTGCCCTCAGTGATATTGTTTCATCCACCTGAACTGGCTCTTGAAAAGAATCGAGCCACACGGGGCAATTAGTTTCCAGATAATTTGCTATAGGGCTGAATCATTAATTATTATTTATATTACAGAGGCACCAACCTAGATTGGGACCCCATTGTGTTAAGAACTATAAAAACACAGAGACATTTCCTGACCCCAGAAGCTTATCATCTCAATAGATAGGGCAGGGAAGAGAAACGGAGTAGTGAAGCGGGTTGGCCTACATGACACAGTATCGTTTACTGACATAGTCAGGAACAAAACCCAGGTTTTTAGACCACACTACTCTCCTCTGTCTACAAGGCTATACAGGTGAGCTGATGAGTTTGGAGACATTCATCAGCTTCTCTTCAGTACTCTAGATTGGAGTGTGGAAATTACTACCAGACAATGCATATCCTAAGTCATTACCTCACTGGGGACAAAACTGCATTTATCGATTGTCAAGCCAGATTGGAAGAGTGATTTTCAGATACCTTTTGGTCTCTATCACAGAACAAATTGGATCAAATTCATCTACGGTGTAGCTAAACTGACTTCATTTAGTATATATTATATTGAATATAATAATATTGAATACGTAAGTTAGTAGCTGGTCTGCTTATTAATGGCCAAGTTGAAATACTAGTTAGTGTGAGTAAAGGTACCTATTAAAAGTACTGGGGCTACTTGTGGATTAAGATACTCTTCACTGTGAGCAAAGATATCCTATTCTGTCCCCAAATAGGTAAATATTTAAGACTGCAAGAGAGCTCTTCTATTCATTAAACATTTTCTTGGTATGTCTAAGACCATGCTCCAGTGGTTTCATTCCTTGCTTGAAGACAGAAGTCAATGTCTCCCATGTCCTTGAAAACCGTTGGCATCCAGTCACTTTATTTAAAGTATGCAACTGTGAGACCTCTATGCAATTAACTCATGTTTTCTTGTTAAAAAGAGAGAGAGAATTTCAAAAGATTAGTGTGCATATTTAAATCCCTCATGCCTTCCATAGTTCAAGATTATACTTTCCATTGAAAGAGCATTTCACTTTCAAGTATCCTACAGTATTTAAAATATTTCAAGAGTGCTTGTTCCCCCTGTAATCTAACAACTAGACATTGCTGCCACACCATTAGGGCATTTTTTTAGATGAGGAAGAGCAGGACTATGAAGTGGAGACTTTCTGATCTCAGAAATCATTCTTCTCCTATGACAGGCAAATAAGCAGGCCTATTTTAAATAGAGAGTTTTCATCTTCAGTTATTAGCACAGTTAATTGACAATAAGAACTATATAAATGTTAGGCCAAATTCTTCATTGACTTATACCTGCAGTCCCTTGAGAGAGTAATGTACATGGGGTGAGAGTCAGTGGAGATTCTTCCTCTTTTTAAAATTCTTCCTCTTATTATTACTATTATTATTATTAATAATAATAATAATCAACATTTGTATAACACTGAAAAGATGTAAACATATAAGAAGACATGTTCTCTATCCCATATATTCATAATTTAAGTAACCCAAACAAAAGCAAGACAAGTAATTGGACATATGCAGGAAACTGAGAGAATGCAGATTATTGCTGATGAGAACAAGGCTAGAAGGATTGTTTGAAGACGTGGAAATTAAGAAGCATTATGAAAATGAGAAAAAGTGCTAGCCAGATGTAGTCTGAGAATGTGTAGGAAGGGGAGGAGAAATTTAAACATCACAGAGGTAGGCATGGGAGAAAGGAGGAAGGGGGCAGTCAGACAAAAATACTGGAAGAATGATAAAGAGAGGGAAGGAGAGCACAAGTAAATGAGAGAACAGAACTAAGAGTCAAGATATGATGTAGTAAAAGGCAGGAAAAATTCACTGAGGAGGAGGATGAATGAGGAAACAGCAAGGAGAAAGGAAGGTGATTTGAGGCAGATAGAATTTTGGGAGAGTCTAGGATAGGTAGGAGGAAGACACCGGAGAAAGTATTTTCTTGTTCTAATATATACTATACAGCAATCACCCCAGTAGTATCTGACAGACTTCCAGTAGTTCATATCCATCACATGTGGTTTGTTCTCTCATTGTCACTCATATTGGCATGTATCCTAGGTAGTCTGATAAATTATATGTAATAGTCCCAAATGCTCAAAGGTTGAGTTCAGGTAAGCTTACACATTTGGACACTATATAAACCTGTCATATATTGATTTAGGAAGTGGGTTAAGCTAAATTCATTTAAGATAATAAAACTGGTCAAAAATTTCCCATCAAAAATCCATTTTGATGGGAAATAGTTTCTGTAAAACTGAATTTTACCAAAATTATTTGATTTTCCTTTGGGAAAATCAAAACAAAATATTTAATTTTGGTTGGGTCAAATGAAAATTAAACATTTTGATTTTGCCAAGCCAAACTGAACCATTCCTTTAGGAGGTCAGTTCAACATTTATCTGTGTCCCTTTGAGTGTCCACCTTTGAGTGCATCATGGAATTTGTAGTGTGGGTGACTTCTTCCCCCATTACACGCTAGGCACATTTCCCATGAATCACTATACTGAATCGTGAAAGTCACATTACTACATGGACAGTAGAGTCCAGCAAGAGAGCCATATCCATACAGGAAAATGGGAGCCTGCAGCAGTCCGTCAGCTCAGGTGAACACAGACTGATGCCAAAAAGACCAAAAAGTCAACATTTCTAAATGGAAACTTTTCAAATTTGCCCTTACATGAAAATAAATATTTTTATTCAGAATGAAAATATATTTTAAAATATTGAAATTGCCTGAAGGATGGAAACTCTAATTTTTAACCAGTTACATAAGACAGGTTAAAATCAAACCTGTGCCTATGCACAGCATTTTAGTACCAGATTAATTAAATCAGAAAATTATCACATCTCTACTTAAATCAATACAACTCTGAATATTGAAAAGGCCTTTGTTTTTGCAGCCAACATATAGACAGAAGCCTTGTTTACACACAAAAATGGAAACAATTTAATTAAATTAGTGTAGAAACTGATTTAATTACATTGAATTTAACTAAATTAAACCCGTTGTTGTGCACACTCTGAAACGGATCGAAAATGGACATACACGGAAGTGGTGTTAATTAAATTTGAGACAAGGCAGAGTGTCTCTTATTCCAAGTCAGTCCCAATCTGTTTGTATGGATGTTTCAAAAGACAATATAGTGCCAACTGCCTTAGTTGCTCATTGAGCCAAACTGTTTTCTACCTGGGATGGTCTATAATGGATTTAAGGGCTGAATTTCAGAGATATTGAACACCCGCAACTGCCACTGAAATGGATCCATCCTGCTTTTTGTTGGGATTTTCTTTCTTGCTTTGTGACAAGTTTATTTTATGATTACCCAGATCCACAAAACTATGGTAGTTAGGTGCTTAATTATTCTAAGGTCTGAATCTTATATGCATAAGTTTCATAATCTTTACCATTGCTGTCATAATAGTCATGAAAATACCAACAAAAAGGAACTTTATTAGTCTTTTGAACTCAGATAATTTAATCAAATCTGTGCTCAGGCTTCCATTTTGGGGCCAAATTATGTACACAGGTGGTTCCCATTGACTTCAAACATAGTCCCAATGAATGCATCAGAAGTCTGAAATTGGCCTCTACTGTAACCGTTAGCCTAAATATATGATGTGGTACTTTCTTTTTTGCACTGCATTGGAAAGATATACCAATATTTCTAGTTTATGAGTCTATTTATCATCAGACTGGGAAGAAAAAGATGGTTAAATTTAGATTTGCACAGAATGGTTTTGATTTATTTTAAAGAATTCAGTGACCACCAGTCTGGAACATCCTTCTGGTGTCATAAGTGAGTAGCAGAGGGATTTTAAAAAGCTGTGCATATATAGTGAATTGATTCAAGTAGAGAACAAAGAGATGGTCAGCCTCCCAGATTTAGATGAAAATCAGGTGGTTTCAAGCTGGAAAAAAAAATGTGAGCCCTTGTTTTGTTTCAAGCAGAAGTCTAGGAGCTATCAAACTTATGAACATTCTAGAATTTTTTAAAAGGAGGTGACAGAAAGAAAACATATACAAACATTTGCTACACAGTTTTCCCCCTATTTAGCAATAATTCATATCTAGATATTGTTGAACCTCACACAATTCTGTCTTTAAACAGATGCTCTCTAAGGGAAATGTATTGTTAGAATTAGTTGTTAAGTGCCATGTGTCACAGTTCAGGGCAACTGCACCCGTATTTCTCCTTCAGGTTCCTTTGATGGAACCCACTCTAGGCTCCCAGCTCCTCAGCTATCACCTCTATTGGGCAGAGATCTGCATTACACTCCTGCCTGACTGGGGCTTTCCCAGGCTGCACAGTTCACCTCCTGCATTGTGATAGGCCCAACAAGATAGATTGCCTAAACAGGCTCGTAGTGCTTTGCTTTCTGTCTAAAGGTTATAAGCAGTATAATTGCCAGTCACTATAAGTTACCACGTCATCCCTTAAAAGCAAGCATGTTTATCTTGAGATAAAAGCGTTACAAAGACGACATGTTAAAAGCAACAAAAAATCCTACACATGCTAAAATGCTATCAGAAGTTATCTTCCAATTCCATCCTCAAAGCTGGTAGTCAATCCTTCAAATCCCACAACTAGGTTTTTCCAGTGGTTACAAGTTTATAATTGGACAAACCAGGAGTCTGGTGGCACTTTTAAAGACTAACCAATTTATTTATTGCATGATAAATAGAGTCTGACAAAGTGGGATTTTCTCCCACAAGAGTTCATGCAATAAATAAATTGGTTAGTCTTTAAAAGTGCCACAGGACTCCCTATTTGCCTTGCTGAACTAGACTAACGTGGCTACCCCTTTTGGAAGGTCATAACTGTCTTTGATTCAGAACCAGAACAATCATGAATAATAGACTAACACGGCTACCCCTTTGGAATCATGAATAGTTCAGTCTTTCCTTTATATAGAGTGGGCTTTGATCTTGCCCTATGTAACAGGTCATCAGCAGACAAAGGGCCACTCCTCAGGGTATAGCTTCCAAAGGCTGGCTCTTTGCATAACCGGAGGTGGGAAATTTGCATTCATCTTCCCCTAGGTGTTCTCCTGGAAAACCACTTAATACTTTTTGTTCCAAGAATTTATTCTTGTCTCACACAATATATTCACGTCCCCCCTTTAGAGGTTACCTACAAACCAGGCATACAATAATACAGAAACCATTTAATTAATACAATGGACCCCAAAGGGTCCAGGAATGTGTGCAGGAATTTAAATTTTGAAGGGGCCTGTTAACCGCACAAAGGAATATTTGTGTGACAATCCCACACCCCTAGATCTCTCAGGATGCCTCTGGGAGGGACACAAGGAGGCAGCAGCTCCCCCGGTAATGGCACTTTCTGTATCCCTGCAGCCCAGGGAAGGAGGAAGCAACAGGGAGGCCGGCTGAACTCCACCTCTTCATACCTCTACCGTGGCTTCTTCTCCTTCCCTGCTGTTGGAGTCCCAGCATTGGTGCCTGCTTTGCAGACTGCCTGCTGAGCTTAATCAGGGAGTGGAGGCAGAGGTAATATGTGGGAGTCCAGCAAAAGGCTGCTGATGTAGAGATGGGGTGAGGAGGAGCTCAGCCAACAGCCAGCCATTCTGCTGCTTCCTCCCCACCTCACAGAAAAGTTGCAGGGGGTGCCTGTTCCCCTGCTTGCTCCCCTCTCTTTGTACATGTGCCTGAACTTAATTCGATAAGGTCACCCAAGGATACTGCAGGAAATTGCCAAATCTGTCATATGATGCATTAATTAAAGCCAACAAATAACTCCAGAGCCTCTCCCTCTCCTATTAGGTTAGGAATGGGCTTGATGTTCTTCACAATGAAAACTACTACACATAAGCTATTACTTTAAATAATTAAATGAAATCAGCTGGGCAGAAAGAGAAAAGATAAATGTTCATATGAAAGCGAAAAGCACAGAAATGCAGAGAATGTGAAGTGGCTAAGTTTGGCAGTGCCCTTCAGTGCCTTCACAGGCTATGTCTGCACTTGCTAAAATTAGTTTGAATTAGTTAGTTCGAACTAACTAATTCAAACTAATTTTAGTTAGTTCGAAGTAGCTTAATTCGAACTAGCATGGCCACATTGGAAAAGTTAGTTCGAACTAAGTTAGTTCGAATTAGTGATCCCCGTTCACTTCAATGGCCGGTTAGTTCGAACTAAGCAATAAGTTCGAACTAACATGGCCACATTGGTTAATTCAAACTAGTTACTTCGAATTAACCCCTTAGTTCAAATAGGGTATTTGAACTTATTCAAATTAAGGAAGCCTTTAATTCGAACTAACTAAAGCCCAGTGTAGCCATGGCTTTAGTTAGTTCGAATTAAGACTCCTTAATTCGAACTAACTTGCCAGTGTAGACATAGCCACAGGGTTTAGAATGTGCAACTCTGGGAGGATCAGCAGATGGAAAATTCCACTCAGAAACTCTCCTCTCACCCTACTTGCCAGAGTTGGCAACCTCTGCAACCTCCTGGGTCAGTCTCTCCTTTACCAGCTCCTTCCCATTGGGCAAGAAGGCCCCTGCTGTCTTAAGGCTTTTGGTTCTACCTATCCTGAACTTATACGGAGAGAGAATGAATATTTTACTTTGCATGGCTCTCTGGCTATCCTCCATGACCAATGAGGAGTTAAGATGTCTTCTTATCTTCATTCCACCAGATCAGAGGGAACATTGGGGAACGAATCTAGGCGGTAAGGAGAGTGGCCAGCTCACTGTGAATAGGCCATTTGTGGAGGGTGGTCAGGACAGGAGTGCAGTTGGGTGTTTGGAGAGGCAATAATGAGCTGGTATGCAGGAGACAGTGGGGAGTGAGTGTGGGGACAGGACTGGGAGGAGAAGGTGGGAGAAGAGGGCATTTAGGCCATGTTGTTTGGTGTTTAGGCCACAGTGTTTGTGCTGGGAGAAGAAGGTATTTAGGCCATGGAAGGTCACACATATGTGGTAACTTTCTCCAATCAAGCCTTCCATGTCCCATAGGGGCCAACTCCTGTAAACAATGTTAAATTGACTGCATAACTTTCTTTCTTGAATGGAGTCAAAATCATTCTCCCAACATATTACTAATACAGAAATGTGAAAACAGCAAAATGCATTCTAATCACACTGATCAGCTTTGAATGAATCTTTTGGCTTTGATCTAGACTGTTATACCTCATAAGAAGCCGCATAACTTTCTCTCTAAAGAGGTGAGCTTATAGTACAAGGCTATATATAGTGCTATTGTATATTTCTGCAACATGGATTATCTTTACATAATACCATCAGAGTAGTCACATTTTGTGCTATCAAATTCCCTCCTTTTTTGGTATTGTTTTGTTAGTGTCCATTATCAAGTTTCTCATACATGTGACACTTAGAAAAGGGAAGTGGCAAATCAGTGTTCCTTTGGGAGGAAAATATTTAGTAAAATTATTTATTATTCAAGTCTATTTATTAAATCACCATCCCTCTTGCTGTCTTCTGTCTGCTTTAGCTGCCAAACTGTCTGATATTTCACATCTTTTCCATTCTTCAATTTTTAAGTTCTCAGCTGTTCAAAGTTATATTGTGGATGCCTCAATCACAATACAAAAGGGCAAAAATGTTCTTCAGAACAGTGTTAGCTCAGAGCCATGATCAATTCAGCAATCCTGAGATCACATTATCATGGTAAATCTGGACCCCCTAAATTCTCTACTGACACAGACAGCGGCATAGCAACTCTTTAACTGTCAATGAAACAACCAAACAGAAAATGTAGATTGTAATTTATTCTTTAATCTCTCTATCACAGTATTGTATGTGCCTTACCACAATTACTATAACATATAAGCACCTCACAACAGCCTCATGAGGTAAAGAAGAATTATCATCCCCATGTTTTCCAAATGGGAAGCTCAAGCCCAGATCCTCAGAGGTATGTAGGTCCTTAACTCCCATTAAAAGCTGTGGAAGAAAGATGCATAACTACCTTTGAGGATCTGGGACAGAGAAACTAAGGGGCAGATTTTCAAAATTATTTAAGTGCTTACTGGAATTTTCAAAAGCCTGTTGGTCCCAGGCTCCTAGCTGGACACCTCAGCACTTTCAAAAGATCTCACCACATGCCTGTCAGGGTCTTTAGGTACCTAAATATCTTTGACAAATCTGGCCCCAAGTAATTTCTCCAAGGTCATACAAAATGCTTATGATGGAACAAGGACTTGAATTCCCATCTGCTAAAGCCTATTCATATACCCGAACTACTAACCATCTTTTCTCATCTTCTGAGGATAAAATTGAGCATGAGCCCCACTATATCAATGAAGTGCTGAATAGGGGCTATACAGAGGGAGGGAAACAGGGAGTGGTGCAGACATACAGGGATTCCTGTGTACCCCCCATCTGCCTCAAAGGTTATGTCTACACTAGGAAAAGTTAGGTCGACTTTGTTAAATCGACTTAATAAGGTTGACTTTAAGTCGACTTAAAATCGACCTTATTAAGTTGACATAACAAAGTGCTGTCCATGGACGTGGACTAAGTCCACTTTGTTAAGTTGACCTAACTGCCTTTAGGTCAACTTAACAAAGTGGACTTAAGCTTCCATACTGGGCTTAGGTCGACCTAAAGAAGGGTTAGGCAGTTCTTATTAAGTCAACTTAAACGTTGTTTAAGTCGACTTAAGGAATTTCTTAAGTCGACTTAATGAAAGCCGAGTGTGGACGTGGCTTAACTTAAGTCAACTTAAGCCTCCTTAAGTCGACTTAAACTGCCAGTGTAGACATAGCCAAAAACTGTTGCCACCCTAGCTGTGATTAGGCTGGTGTGGAAGAAGCAAAGGCCGGCACCATCATAGAATCTGTATTTGCCCAGCATTAATGAATTAAAGACCCAGTGCAACTGTCATAGATAAACTGCTTTAGTATATGTGAGGATGTTATAACACAACAAAAGTTTCAGGATTTAGTCCTATCTAGCAACAAAGAAAGGGAGAGTAATCACAAGTGCAAACTCTTGTTTGGTTGATCTTCCAGTTTCTTCTGCTCAGTTTTTGTAATCCCAAACTGCATGATGAATAACTCTTTAAACATTAATCAACAACGCAGTAATTAGTTCCTCATGCATTTTCTATCCTTTTCTGTGCTCCTTAAAAAGCAAGCCTTTTGCTGAAGAATACAAAAATTTCTGTTTTATGTCAGCCATCAACATAAGCTTCTTTAAAACTCTTTTTTTCAACAAAGTAATTTTTTTCAACAAGCATTAAACACTGGATTAGATGAAGAGAATACACTGTTGAGAACAAGCTTGCATTTTCAGGAGGATGAACTAGGTAACCAAAGAAGTCTTCCCCATTTTTAGTATAAGGGATGCTATGTTACAACTTACGAGACAATCACATTAACTGTATTCCTCCATGTTGTAACTGAACTAAAAAGTGGTTTATGAATTTAGCAGAGACTTCTGATTTAAGACTAAAGAGGCACCTTATATTCTGTTTCATGGTCTTTCCCCAGGAGTCAGTGTACTGGAAGTATAATCAAGGCAGCAGCTCAGCTCTGTCCTGTACATCAGAAGAAAATCACTGAACCATCCATTAGTATCAGGACTTGGAATCCAGTCTCGGAAGTCTAGCAGACTAATGAAATATTTAAGTTGCTAAAATATTTAACCCTATGAACTTCAACTTTTCTCTCTTTTTTGGCTTAATACTGGCTGCTGGAGCTCATGGTGTTGCTATACTACGTGGTTTTACTCTGATTTATGCTAGCTGAAGACCTATCCCTCTTTATTTTCAGTCATACATATAATACTCATTTAGGTTTTGGTTTAAGAAAGAGATACTTTCTTCCCCCCAGTTCAATGTATGGAAACATAAGAGAAGTGAATTCCCACAATTAAGATTTTAACTATAAAAAATTACTGGAAATAAAGGTAAAAAATGGAAAGTTTTATTTTTTCCATGACTTCTTGTAGACAGCTTTAATTAAAATAAGAGAACTGTTACTCCAATTTTTCATTTAAATTGCATTAAAGTATAATTCACGTAAGGTATAAATTCAGATAGATGAAGATCCTAAATCAAGTTAATAGTAGCCTTATGCTAGCAAGCTATTGTTTCTTGGAGAAGCACAAATCATAATTTTACTGGCAAATAACAAAATGCAGTTGCAATGGGTTCAAACATACCTGTAAAATATGAATTATTATTTTGGAATGTTGTCAAATGAAGTAAAATGATATAGCCATGAAACCCTTTAAAATTACTAGGACTTAAAGCCAGAAATGAATCATGACAATTTTTTTTTCCTGTTTGACAACTCTGAAAAAATAAATCTGTATTTTTATAGAACCTTTAAAAATGAGGGATAAAATTTGTTGATGTTCTGTGACTAACTTCTGTTTTTATTGCTTACATGAGTATCCCTTTGAAGCCAATGGGATTGTTTGTGTGGAGAAAGCAAGCTAGACTTGGCACATAATCTTAATTTCAGAAAGGGGTTAATGCAATCGTAATAAATGTATTAACAAATTTTGAGCAGAATAACATTTGGATTTCCTATACCAAGATACTTGAATCCTAATCCATGTAAGAAATGAACTACAAGTTCCAAAATTCAGAATACCTGCTAGTCAGTAAACCTTAGTTCCTCTTTCTCCAGCTCAAATGTCTCTTAAAATGTTATGTAACAAGAGAAGGGACTATTTTGCTTTTTTGGCAAATGACATTGAAAACGGCAATTTGTCTCAATGGCGTGAGCTGAGCCCATGGGGCAAGTGAGTTATTATGGAATGTGATTTCATTAACTGGTTTAAAGATAGTCTCAATAGTATCCACATTTACATAAAGAAAGACATCCAACTATGGCCGTGAAACACTTCTAACCAAGTTTGGAGAGCAAAACTCAATGAGTGATTTATATGTCATAAATCAATTCTTTGGCTGCATACATGGGTGAGCAAAGGAAAAAACATTGAATAAGCAGAAGTTTTAATATTCTGACAATTATAAACAGTTCCTTGTTTTTCTTTTCCTCTTAAGTGCATATGGGTGTGGGTTATGGAAGCAGCATATTCATAAAACATCTGGTGTTCGGCTGGATGCTACCATTAATCTGCTGTCGTCTTTTTTTTTTTTTAACATGTTGTGAAAAAATGTGTTCAAACCCGTTAAAAGGACAAATTTGTCCGTTAAAAGGACAAATTTTCCACTGACTTCAATGGGATCAGGATCTGGCCTAAGTTCCCACTGCCAACAGCATTCACCTTACAGAAAAGGAGTACACATCTTTTTTGTCTGATTGTTTGTTAATAAACTACTGGGCTGTTGCTGAACCTCAGAGCAGGTGTTGATCTGAGAATATGGAAACTCATCCATATTGCCCACTAGGGTTAACCAATATTGACCAGAATGGACCATGGTGATATAACAGTCCAGGCCCAGATCCTGAAAGATATTAAGCATCTAAATCCAATTGATTTCAATGAGATTTAGGTACCTAAATACCTCTGTGGATCTGAGCCTTAGTTTCTATGTCCATTTAGTCTCTAGTATCTCTGCTGATAATAAGGGGCCAGATTTCCAAATGAGATCAGCACATAACAGCTCCCATATCGTTCAATGGGAGAATAAAACTGGGATGTCTAGCTTGCCAAATGAGCAATAACCTACTAGTGTAAGAGTCAGACACTGACTTTGGATCTTAAAATACCTAACTCATTCTCAGTGAACTTTTGAGAAATAAGAGTCAGATTTTCAGATGTTGCACTCAGCAATTCTCCTTGAGAAGAAGGAAGCTTCTGGTACTGAACACTTTTGAAAATCTGTCTCTATATGTGGGTGCTTAGCATTTCTGAAAATCTGGCCCAACGGTGCTGTTTTTTATTACCTGGATTCCTGTTCACTGAGAAGTGGATTGACACCAGAATCTTCATCTGCTTTAGAAGAAAAACCATTCTAAACTCAGTTAATCAGCAAATAAGACCAAAGTTTTCACTGCATTCTCAATGACAGTAATAAATATAGTAACTTGTAACTCTCCTGATGCCAAAGATTTGTATGTAGAATTCTTTTAATCAAATGATTTTTATGTAGAATCCATTTAGACAACTTATATTTAAATTACAGAATGGTGACTAATACAAAAAAAATCCAAGAATATTCAGCTTAATTTTCAAATCACTTCATTTTGTCCATGTTCATTCTCCTTTAGAATTCATTCTTTGTTCAAAAGATTGAACTTCCCTACCAAAACTATTCACAGAAACTGCATTTCAAAGTCACATGTATAAATATTATTGGGAACCAAATTGTACAAGGATGTATCCTCTACATTGGAGAAGTTCTCACACACAGCCAACCAAGGAGCAGAAACAAGTCTATGACTTATCTGACCAATCACAATTAAGCAGCACAACTTGAGTTTCAAATACTCACCATCAATGCATAAAGTTAGGAAAAAAGACATCAATCAGATAAAATGCAAATAAATACATTTGGGGAAATAACATCTGCATGTGGATATTCCATGAGCACAAAAGAGGCACAATTACTTTAATTAATTGCTCACTGCACGTTATTTGCTCAGCTTTAAGTGATAGTCATTATTTCTGTTCCGTGTCAATTTTAACTCGTTCACTATTGAAATCAATGTGATGTTTTCTTCAATACCAACTGAATGAGAACTGAAGGATTTAGCACAGTGTACATTGGTCTGGGTACAAACAGGGCTGGCTTGAGTATGCGTAGCTCCATTTGTAACAAATTCCTTTCACTCTCCAGGGGCAAATGACATTGAAGAAGCTGGGGTTTCTTCTTTTTTTCCCCCCATGGGTACGTCTACACTGGAACCTTAGGTCGACTTAAGGAAGGTTAAATTGACCTACAGATTGCTGCATCCACACTGGGCTTGTATTAAGTCGACTTAAGCATTTCCTTAAGTCAACTTAATAACACCACTTCTTAAGGTCGACTTAATGCTTAAGTCAACCTTACGTCGACTTAAGCCAGTGTGGACAGGGAAAGCCCTTAAGTCGACCTAATTGGCCTCCAGGCCCCCTCCCAGGGCTTCCCACAATGCACCACTCCTTCGACCTAGCACCTGCCAGCATGGACGCAGGCAGTTGACAATGGACTCTCTAAGTCAACTTAACAACGTCGACTTTAAGTCGACTAAAGTCGACCTTGTTAAGTCAATTTAACCGAGCCTCCAGTGTAGACATACCCCATGTGATTCATATTTTGTTTTTGTCATTACATATTTTGTTTTGCCCTTACATTACATGTGTTTCTTTAATTTATTTATTCTGTTCTTGTTTGGCATTTTGTACGTAAATTGCTAGTTTCCTTCTTTCTTTTTAAGATCCAGAACCAGTAATGCTCTAGGTTAATCCAGCAGGAGAACATCACTTCAGGTCCCTCAACTTTCCCCAGAGAGTTCCCCCGTGATCACCTAATGCAATGTGGCAGGGAATGTACTATTCCTCACTTGGGTTTGGGGGGAGAGGAGGAATGAGTAAATAATGGAGCACATATGAATTTAACAGTACACTGAGGGGAGGCCACAATGTGATTTTGCTGTTTAACCTTTAACTAATGACACTCTTGCTTTTCTCATTTTCAGAGCTCAGGAGTTTGGGAAGTGCTGAAGAGGTAGCGAATGAACTTCTCCAATAAGTTAAATGCATTGGGGGATTGGAATGGCCTCTGTGCACATATATATGTGCACAGGTGTGTGTATAACACTGGGTTTGTTCTTCATGTGGAGCAAGTAAATTCCTCCCTGTGGGACACAAAATATGTTTTGGAACAGGTTTCAGTGCTGCAGATAACCAGTGTGCAAGTGGCTGGACAGTTGACAAAGCCAATGTCCTGACTTCTCGACGCTGTCACAGAGTGGTGAACAATAGCATTGACAAGGAGGGCAAAGACAATGGTTGCATACCAGCAGTGAATAGCCATGATCAGAGCACATACAATCAGAATGATGGGTCAACTTTTTGTGTGGATAGGAACAGCTTGGGTCTCTGCTATCTTCTGTAGTCATTCTAATCTGTGCAAAACATATGTAGAACAAACGGGAGGGGGGGATTGGAAATCCTGGCAAAGCTTTCATTGACTTCAGTGGGCCCAGGATTGAATCCGGAGTGGTTTGGCATTGTTTAACACTGGTTAATGACAAGACAAAGTGGAAGGCTGGGTAGCCTCAGTCCTGAGGTGTATTATAGGTGTGCTAGAGTCTCATAGAGGTGTTTACAACTCTAAACTTTACTCATGTAAACAAATGGGTGCATTTTAATTCAATCAGGCTGAAGTCTGGATAACACTAAACTATAGATGTCCTCACATTAGACTAGATTTTTATTTAAAAGAAGAAATCTGTGACCACATTTATCTCCATTAGAAATGTTCTGAAAAGGTTTGTTTACTTACAAATGCACTCTAACAACCACAATCACTTGTACAAGATCATGTGCTGATTAAATGAAAAGCCACATAAGCATCTTCACATTGCAGGAAACTTTGTCATAGCTTTGCCACGCCTACACGTTAATGAAAAAAATCCTATGTTTTGTAAGTAAGCTCTCCAAAGTCTGATGGAAAAGTGCTTTCTTCCTCCTTTCATCAATAAGGTTACTATGTGACTTTAAAAAAATTCCTCTGCTCCAGGAAATCTTCTGTTTCCTTTTATGTCCAGATTTAACAAGTTTTTCAAAGCCCTTCTTATTAAGAAAAGTTGTGGCTGGGAACGTGGATCAGTAGCTGCAGCTATTCCAGAAGGTTATAAATATTCAGGTAAAGATATTTCAGAAATTATCCTCTAAGGTGGGCTTTACTGTCTCCTAGGGCTCACCTATAGCTAGGTAAGGGCCTCCCAAAGTGAAATGGATGGCCCCAAGTGATCATAGGTGGTTTTTTAAAAATAAACACAAAATTAGTTTCACACCCTACTTAGGCAGTTTAGAATTTTAATGCACAAAGTCTGCCAGCTCTTTACAGTTTGAAATAAGGCCATGCATTCAAACTCCCTAAAGCCAATCAGAAGACAGGGTAGCATACTACCCTTTTTGCAGTTAGGAAGCACTACTAAATTCAAGACTTTATTATTAATGAACAAGGAATTGCTTGATCTCGTATTAGCATTTATGTGAACATTAAAACAGGGATTGATTTAAATTGAAAAAGAAAAGGTTTCTTACCTGTAACTGGTATTCTTCGAGATGTGTTGCTCATGTCCATTCCACTTTAGGTGTGTGCGCGCCGCATGCACGAGCTGCCGGAAACTTTTCCCCAGCGTCCCCCGGGGCTGTC
Source organism: Pelusios castaneus (assembly GCA_007922175.1). NCBI lineage: Eukaryota > Metazoa > Chordata > Testudines > Pelomedusidae > Pelusios > Pelusios castaneus. Next base: position 8,201,533 of record ML685903.1, read on the forward strand.
AGTGCAGCTCCCTATAGTCGCACCTTCGTGGCGCACTATAAAGGGTCCTGACGGCCCTGCCCTCCCAGTTCCTTCTTGCCATAGTCCGACAGAGGGGTAGGAGGGCGGGTGTGGAATAACCATGAGCAACACATCTCGAAGAATACCAGTTACAGATAAGAAACCTTTTCTTCTTGTTCGAGTGATTGCTCATGTCATTCCACTTTAGGTGACTCCCATAGCCTTACCTGAGGAGGAGGGGTCGGACTTTAAATATTTGCAGCCTGAAGGACCGCCCTGCCGATCACAGAGTCCTCTCTGGCTTGATCCACAATAGCGTAGTGCGAAGCAAAGGTGTGCACCGATGACCAGGTGGCAGCCTTGCAGATGTCCTGGATGGGGACCGATGCCAGGAAAGCCACAGAAGACGCTTGGGCCCTTGTTGAGTGGGCCGTAACCTTTGGGGCTGGCTTGCCTGCTAGTCTGTAGCATTCCCTGATGCAGTCCGTGATCCAGGAAGCTATCCGCTCTGCTGAAACTGCCCTGCTTTTCAGCCTCTCTGCTACTGCTAAGAAGAGCTGAGGAGACTTCCTAAAGGGTCTGGTCCTTTCCAGGTAGAAGGCCAGGGCCCTCCGTACATCCAGCGTGTGTAGCCTGCGCTGTCTGTCGGTTGTGTGAGGTTTCGGTCACAGTACTAGTAGGTAGATGTCCTGATTTACATGGAAACTCGAGACTACCTTGGGGAGAAAGGCCGGGTGTGGGCGGAGGCGCACCTTGTCCTTAAAAAATACGGTGTACGGCGGGTCTGCTGTCAGCGCCTTGATCTCCGAGACTCTCCTGGCTGAGGAAATGGCTACCAGGAAGGCCACTTTCCATGAGAGGTAGAGAAGCGAGCAGGACCCCAGAGGCTCGAATGGGGGGCCCGTGAGTCTTGCGAGAACAAGGTTCAGGTCCCACTGGGCTACTGGGCAGCGGGTCGGAGGAAAGACTCTGTCGAAGCCCTTCAGAAACCTTTTGACAAGAGGGTTCGTGAAGACTGAACGGCCTGCCTCCCCTTCGTGGAAGGCCGAGATTGCCGCCAGGTGGACCCGAATGGAAGAGCTCGCCAGGCCCTGTTGCTAGAGGGCTAACAGATAGTCTAGGATTAAGGGAATGGGGGCTCTAGGCGGCTCCACATTCTTGTCCGCCAGCCATGTGGAGAAGCGCTTCCATTTGGCTTGGTAACTCAGCCTCGTCGAGGGCTTTCTACTGTTGAGGAGAACGTCTTTCACCTGCTAGGAGCATTGCAGCTCTACCGCGTTTAGCCATGGAGGTTCCATGCTGTGAGGTGTAGGGCTTTCACATCCGGGTGTCTCAGCCTGCCCTCGCTCTGGGAGAGGAGATCTGGAGAGCACAGCAGGGTTATGGGGTCGCGGATTGAGAGCTCTAAAAGTGTGGGGAATCAATGCTGCCTGGCCCATGCTGGGGCTATGAGAATTACTGCTGCTCGGTCCTGCTTGATCTTGACGAGGACTTTGTGGATTAGCGGGGTGGGGGGAAATGCATAAAGGAGCCTGCCCCCCCAAGGCATGAGGAATGCATCTGAAATCGAGCCTGGGCTCTGTCCTTGGAACAAACAAAAGTTCTCGCATTTTGTGTTTGCCTCCAATGCAGCAGGTCCACTAGGGGAGTATCCCACTTCTGGAAGATGCCCCTTAGGACATCGTCCCTCAGAGACCACTCGTGTTTCAGAAAGGACCTACTGAGGGAATCCGCTAGAGTATTCTGTTGACCCGGTACATATGCCGCTATCGGGTGTATCGAATGGGAGACGCAGAACTCCCAGAGATTCAGAGCCTCTTTTCACAGACGAGAGGAGCAAGTCCCCCCTTGCCTGTTTATATAGAACATCGTGGCTACATTGTCCGTGAGAACCGACACTACCTTGTTCTGCAGCTGAGGGTAAAACGCCTGACAGGCCAGATGCACCGCTTTGAGCTCACGGACATTGATGTGGGCCAGGAGGTCTCGTTGGCTCCACAGGCCTTGAGTCCTGAGGTTCCCAATATGCACCCCCCACCCGATGTTCGATGCGTCTGTGGTCAGGCAGACTGACGGTTGGGGGGCCTGGAAGGGAACTCCTGCACACACCCACCCGGGGTTGGACCAGTAGCTCAATGTTTTGAGGACCGGTTGGGGGATTGACACTATCTTGCCCATGCTGTCCCATGCTGGACGATAGACTGAGGCCAACCAGGTCTGAAGGGGCCTCATTTTCAGCCTTGCCTATCTTATGACTGAGGTACATGCCGCAAACAGGCCTAAAAGCCTCAGAACCGCACGCACAGTGCATGTCGGGTGGCTTCTTAGCTCCCTTAATGATGTGTCGATCGTCTCGAATCGATCCTTCGGAAGCAACGCCCTGGCTACTATTGAGTCCAGGGTTGCCCCTATGAAGTCTATCCTCTGAGCCGGTGTGAGGACGGACTTCTGTGTGTTCACCACCAGCCCTAGCTCACTGAAGGTACGCTGGATCACTCGAAGGTGCCCATTGACTTGGCCTCTGGTCGGGGCCTTTACTAGCCAGTTGTCCAGGTATGGAAAAATTTGGATGCCTTGGCGCCTGAGGCAGGCAGCTACTACCGACAGGCACTTTGTGAAGATCCTTGGTGCGGCTGAGAGTCCGAATGGCAGCACTGTGAACTGCAGGTGAGTGCTGTCTGCTACAAACCTGAGGAACCGTCTGTGGTGCAGTGCTATGCTTATGTGAAAATACGCGTCCTTCATGTCGAGGGCGGCGTATCAATCTCCCAGATCCAGGGAGGGGATGATGGAGGCGAGGGAGACCATCTTGAACTTGAGCTTCCTCAGTTGTTTGTTGAGGCGTCTCAGGTTGAGGATGGGGCGGAGACCACCTTTTGCTTTTGGAATAAGGAAACACCTTAAGTAGAATCCTCTCCCTTTCCGATGGTGAGGATCCTTCTCCACCACTCCCACTTCCAGCAGTCGGCAAACCTCCTGTTGGAGCAGGTGTACATGAGCTGGGTCCCTGAAAAGGGACTGGGAAGAGGGTGGTGGGTGGGAAGGGGGTGCAGAAGAGAATTGCAGGGAGTAGCCATCTCTTATGGTGCGGAGGACCCACTGGTCCGAAGTGATGAGCTCCCACGTGTGGTAGAAACGGGATAACTGGTTATGGAAAATAGGGGTGGATGGATCCGGATTTGAGACGGGGATGCCAACCTCGGGCCTACCCTCAAAACCCTTTCTTCTGAGAGGGAGGGCGTCGAGAGCGGCCTTGCCCTGAGTCCGATGCGCTCCTGCTCCTTCTGTTGTTCTGGCCCCTCCCCCCGTAAGAGTCCTGTCTCTGATTGTACCCCCTCAGTGGAGGTTGGGGTTTAAAATACTTGCACTGGGGTGTGGAGGCCCAGGGACTTTAAAATCGCTCTCGAGTCTTTCAGGCTCTGAAGTTTAGAGTCTGTTTGGGCGGAGAACAGGTCAGGGCCCTCGAAGGGCAGGTCCTGGATGGTGCTTTGGACCTCCTGTGGCAGGCCTGAGGCCTGAAGCCATGAGCACCACCTCATAGCTACTCCTGAGGATAGGGATTGGGCCGCTGCATCGGCGGTGTCCAGGGCTGACTGAAGAAGGACCCTGGACACCACTTTACCCTCCTTGACCATCGCCGATAACTCCGTCCTTGACGATTGGTCGAGCTTGTCCTGGAATTTGTCCATGGAGGCCCAGGAATTGAAGGCGTATCTACTTAGGATCGTCTGCTGGTTTGCGATCCTAAGTTGCAGCCCCGCCGTGGCATATACCTTGCATCCAAACAGGTCCAGACGCTTGGAATCCTTGGCCTTCGGAGTCGAGCCCTGGTGGCCCTGTCTCTCCTTCTCGTTGGCAGCCGCCACTACCAACGACCCCGGGGTGGGGTGAGTGTAAAAATGTTCATACCCCGAGGATGGGAGGAAGTATTTCCTTTCAGGCTTCTTGGCAGTAGGGGTTATAGAGGCCGGCGTCTGCGAAAGGGCCTTGGTATTGTCCCTGATAGTCTTTATGAGAGGAAAGGCAACTTTCTTTCTGCGTCCTGGGACGGAAATTTCTACAGATCTTACAGTGTTCTCCTAGATGGACTTCACTGAGGCACTTGAGACAGGAGGAGTGCGGGTCGTCCAAGGGCATTGGCTTTCTACATGTGCCGCACGTCTTAAAGCTGGGAATGCCCCGGATCCGCTCCGGACAGCGGGCCCCCTGTAGTGTGGGGGGGGGCGCTTTTAACTAACTATGAGCTATATATATATATTAACTAACTAATTTACTGATGATGAAAAACTTAGACGGGGAAGCTCTTGCAATGCACAAGAGAGAGACGTTCCAGCAGCCGCTACGGGTGGTAAGAAGGAACTGGGAAGGCAGGGCTGTCGGGACCCTTTATAGTGCGCCGCGAAGGCGCGACTGTAGGGGGCTCTACTGACAGCCCCGGGGTATGCTGGGGAAAAGTTTCCGGCAGCTCGTGCATGCAGTGTGCACACACCTAAAGTGGAATGACATGAGCAATCACTCGAAGAAGAACTCCAAGAAATTCAGAGGTGGGAAGTCTGCTTCATTTCTGTGTGCACAGGTGCTGGAGCATATATGGCACCAGGCCCTTTGGTCTGGGTGATCTGTGCTTCCCTGTTGGGAGAGATGCCCAGGTAGGTTTACTGTACACCACCTTTGCAGTTCCCCAATGCTGAGGGCAGTTTTCCACCCATGCAACTTAATGTAAGCCATGCTGGCATGGTGTAACACGCTGCTGCCTTCTAGTAGTGGCTAGGCTAACTAGAAATTGATAAGCCTGCTACATCTTTCGCAGACAGAGCCAATTTTAGCTCAGGCAGTGGCAGCTCATGTATTCAGATGCAGAAATTTCAGATTTCTGCTTCTGGCAAGCCATCCGGGGTCAATGCTACAATAGAATAGTGTGAGGGTCACATTAAATTACTCCAGGCTGTCTATGGCCCCAAAGGGCTACTGTAGGAGCCAAGGACTATTGGAGCTCAGGGTCACTCTATCCAAACCTCTTTTACCTATTAACACTCCCTACACCATTTACCAGGAAAAGAATACAGTGGTGCAGCTGGCTCTGTGCCAGCTGAGGATCCTCACTATGGCTACATCTACACTTGTAAATTTAGGTCGACTTTACTAAGGCGACTTAAAGTCATCTTAGCTAAGTCAACTTAGTTAAGTCGACTTAGTATGTCTACACCTAAATTTAAAGTCGACTTAGGGGGGAACTTACAAAGTCAACCTAGAGCGTCCACACTGGATGCCTAGGTCGACTTCTAGGGGCTAGGGAGACCTTGGGCAGGTCCACGGTGGCAGGGGGGGCACCCCTTGCCCAGTGCCAGGGGGCTCAGCCTTTGCCCCATTGTACCTGGGTACAATGGGACAAAGGGGGACAGGGATCCTAGCAGGGCATAGGGGCAGGGTGGGCAGGGCTCTGCGTTGCCCTTTGGGGGGGCATGCCATGCTCCCACTGTGCCCCCCCTGGCAGGGAGGGCAGTGGGAGAGTCCTGGAGTAGCCCTAAGTCAACTTAAGGCTACTCCAGGTCTACACTGGCTTAAGTCGACTTTAAAAAGTGGACTTAATCCTAAAGTCAAACTAAAAGTAGGTTTAATAGAGTCGATTTAATTTTCATTAAGTCGACTTTATTTTCCTTAAGTCGACTTAAGGAAACTGTAATGTAGACTCAGAGTAAATGAAGTAGACTTAAGCAAGCTTAAGTCGACTTAATATACAAGTGTAGATGCACCCTATGCTACCTGAGGAAAGTTTTAGAGAGCCAGTTATGCTGATGATAAGGTTTCTCTGCACTATCAGAGAAGGGTAAAGGAGCCATAGTGAGGGTGAAAATGTAGCCCAGAGTATTACAAAACAATGTGTCTCATCACATTCTTTCATTAGCGCAATTTACAAATGTTGTAAGTCTAACTTTTTAATCATGGCTTCATCTGTATTTCTTGGGTTTGGTAGATCTAAGTCATCTTGATTTGTAGTAGTGTTTTAACAGATGATAACAGTTCCTTTATTGGCTCGTAACCTGGTCCTTAAGACTCAAGGAATTAACGCTAGCTCTGGTTTCCCGTCCTCTTACATGAATAGTCAAAGTATATGGAGGTATTGAAGGGATGAATATGGAGACTGAAAGTGGAGAATGCCTTAGAGCATTCCAGGGTAAGAGGATTTTGCTTGTAATGATTTTGTATTAATAATTTAATTATTTGTAAGACAGTAGCACTGCTGTTGACCCCAGTCAGGGATCAGGGCCCCACTGCACCAGGCACAGTTTTGATTTATACTAATAAAGTTTTGTTCCCCCTGAAAAAGCTCTACTGATTCTATTGCTTTATTTCTGTTGTGTCACCCCTTCAGCTTGCACTGAATCCTAAACCCCAAAGTGTGAGAGTTGACAATAGCAAAGTTTTCCATAATTCTTTCATTGTCCCTCATGCATATATTTTCTATTTCTAAGATTCACTCTTATGAAGCAGTAGTCTGCCTTGCTTAACTAGAACTCGCTACATCTAACCTCTTGGCAATGAAGATATTTGGTATGAAAAGGCTCCTCTGAGCACTGGAGTTTGAACATTTAAACACCAACACTTAAATTATCTAGATTGTTTTAAAAACACTTTATTCAGGAAGTTTTACCAGCTTTACCAATCCTCGCCATGTAAACATCAGAGATAGAACAATAATCAGAGACAGAACAATAATTCCAACAGTGAGCTTTTGTTTAGAGAAACGTGCAGTAATATACTTTGGCATGCAGTCATGCAAGCACCTTTGCTGCTGTTGTTGACAAGGCTATAATGGAATAATTGACATTAAATACATTTCATTCCTGTAAATTCCAAGTACAGTGGAGTCATTTACATTATTCGTCACTGGTAGCAGTTATTTGATCCTCTGAAAATCAACCAAATGTTTAGACAAACTTGCTTATTTTTTAACTTAGATTTAAAAGAGGATATGCGGCAGAAGTGGGCTCAGCTCTCCCACTCCGCCCCTGTGGGCCAGCTGCTCCACCCTGTGGGGTGGGTAGGCCAGCCTAGAGGCTGGACTCTGCCCTCCCGCCCTGCCTTGCCTTTGGCGGGAAGCTGAAGGCAGCAAGGCGGGGCAGTGAGCGGGCTGCAAGATACAGTGGGGGGGGGGCAGCAGTGCAGCATGCGGGGCCTTTGAAACCGCAGGGCACAGGGTGATGCCCCCCCCAAAGGACGGCCCTCCCATCAGCACCAGATCATTTGGACCTACGGTGAACTGCTTAAATGACATGCTGGTTAAAATGCCAGCAGCCATTTTTAGTCCTCTCTACACTAGAATCCCACTATTGTTATGTCTAAAGGAGCTGCAGCAGCATTAGCAATGGTGTGAGGTTTGAAGGTTAGTTTAGAAACCATGGCCAAAGCTGGCATGCGTGCCTACTTACAGAGGCATGAACGGATCCTGGCCCTGTGGCGCCACAGCTGAGGATGGAGCCAGCAGGGAAAAAGAGCCCCCGCACACACGCAACACCCGTGCCCTGCTGGCCCCGCTCCCCAGCTGGGGATGGGGCCAGCGCTGCGACTCTGCTCCTGCTGGCCCTGTGCTCCAGCTGGGGAACAGAGACAGCAGGGAACGGTCTCCTTTTCCCTTCTGGCCCCGCCCCCTGCACCTGTTGGCCCCGCCCCCTGCACCTGCTGAGGGTTGGGAGGGTGGAGCTGGCATAGGTTGCTGACCCCTGGCCAAGATGCACAAAAAGGAATACACATTATAAGAACTTTTAGGTTTCTAGAAAATCACTGCAACTTACATAGCCTGAGTTAGGCACTCAGGTTCCTATACTATGAATGGGGAGAGACAGCTGCCTTAGACTGCAATCCACAAAAGCCAGCATGCTAGGCAGGGATTTGACTAAACTAGCCAATGGGAATTGTCAACCAGAAGGGTATGTCCTAAGCCAACTCCTCTCATGGAGAAAAGAGCCTAAGTCCAGGCTGCATAGAGGTGCCTTTCTCTGCTATTGACCCTCAGTGTGGAATTGGGCACCTACCCTTTTTTAGCAAGAAGTCAAGGAACACTCTCATCATCTTTAGCCCAGTGGTTAGGGTATTCAGCTGCTGGGGGGAGACTTCTGGGTCAAGTCTCCCTCCCACCAGAAAGAGCAGCAGGATTTGAAGAAGGACTACCATCTTTGAGGTGAATGATCTAACTGTTGGGTTGTGGGATAGCCAGAAGGGTGGTGGGGCACTCTTAATCTCAGCTGTTGCACTCTGGATAAACCGTTAAAGAGTCATTGGGCCAGATCAAGAAAGAGAGAGCACAAGTCAAAGTCCACAGCTATGAGAGTGAATCTGTAGCCTGGGGGTTAGTGCACTTACCTAGGATTTGGGAGACCTCAGATCCAGTTTAGCATGCACAGCAGGTTGTAGAGTTCTGTGTGCTATATAGTGCAGTAAACGTAGATTTACATGCGTGTAAAAGAGTGGTTCTTTAAAGCATAATGAGTTATTTTGTTTTAGAATAGTATCCCAGTGGTATACAGGAATAGAAAGGGTGATTATTATTTTTATCTTTTTTAAGGACAGCTACGTATCTTTAAAGTTCTAGATCACATGACATTAAGCTTACATTTTGAAAGGGAAGGCTGAAGTTAAGTGACAACTCTTAAGACAGCATGAATTATAAAAGTGGTGGAACAAATCCTTTGTAGGGCTTTGGGATCTGTGGAAAGTTAGGGTGGACTGAGGTAAGCTGAAAGTCTGTACCGCTGTTTCGTTTTTCTGTTTGTAAAAACATGGGTGGGGCTGTTTTTAATTGCGGATTATTTCACAGGATGCTGCTGAATGGCTAAAGGGGAAATCTGGCTATATGAATATATCTGCCTGAGTTAAAAACAGAATTTCAGTCTCTAGAGAATTTCTTAAATGCTGATGTACGAGAAGCCATTCACAATCCAACTAACCTAGCAGTAGGAAACAAAGGCGTATGGATGCAGAAAGACTATATATTGCGTCTGGTTGCACAACAGTTACTTTCCTGCTATACTTCGGGCATTATTTTTGTTTAAACCCCTTTACATTACTCCAGCAGTGTAACTAATGGGGCCAGAAAGTTGTCAGAAAGGTAGTTTACAACACCTTCACACTGCCAGAGTGGAGTGAGGCACAGGCTGTGGAGGTGGGGGACTATCTCACAATCCAACTGTTTTTAAGCAGGCACATGGAATATAGGGCTGCCACCTGGCTGCTTTTTGACTGCCTTGCCAGTTTCTCTACTCTCATGCTTGTCAAGAGTTGTAATTTGCCAGATTTTTGCGGCATGCACAATGATCCTGAACCTAGAATGGCCATGCTCATCATGGCTAGGAACTGGATCCTGCGCTGTGTGCTGAATGCTGGGCCCTCACCTGCCAGCTGCCAAAATGACTGGGGCTTCTTTCAGTGCCAGGATAGGCTCACCAGCAAAAGGGAGTGGGAGAAGAAGAGGCTTCTGGGAAGGGACAGTAAAGGGGATCAGCAAGGGCTGAAGCTTCTGGGAGAGGGTGGTAGTAGGGAATCATGAATCAGGGGAATCAGACTGCTGGTGAGACCACTGGTGCCTGACTGGGGAAGAGGAGGGTCAGTTGGGAGGAGGCCCTAAATGGTGCTCCACGACCCATTCTACCTAAATGCATTCCGGGATAACGCACCCTCAATAATATATATGCTCCCCATATTACCACACTTTGTATCCCTTCCATATTAAGCTGTTTATCCCGAATCTCTGACCTTTTGTACCTCAAACCCATAGTCTCTCGACTCCCCCCATCCAGGATGTTGTAGATCATGTACTGGTTGTATTTGCCATCCATACCATAACTTGTTCCTTCCCAAATGACCTGTACTGTGAACCTGGATGCCCAATCACTCCCTTTATCTAACACCATGACTGTTTGACCTTTTTCTAACATTCACTCAATAAAATAATTATAAATGGGATTCTGCTTCTTTATCTTTGGGGGCTAACCTGGCAGCTTCACCATTCCTACTGCTCTGGGTGCATCAGGGCCTCCTCCTATGGCACTAATGTAATATATACAACATGCATCCATGATGTGAAAATGGCTGCAAAGCCCAGGCCACAAAAGTTTGCTTGTTTGTTTATTTTTAAAGCTAAAACAAAGGTTGTCCATGAAATGTATAAAGATTTTACAAGAGTCATCCTATTCAATTACATTGAAATAAGACCTGCTCTTAAAGGAACAATTAGGATGAGATATAAGCTTTTGTAAAATCAGCTACTTGTTAGTTCCCAGCCCTGTGCCTGCCATCCGATTCAATACAGTTCTGTGAGAGGTCAGGAGTCCACCCATGCAGAATCATGGAGTGTTACCTGCTGGTTTATAACATACAAAGGGAATTATTGTTAACTTGCCAATGACCCTTACTTTTTATTTGGCTTATGCAATCTGCTCAAGCCAAGGCATTGCATTCTTATCAGCAATGTTCAAGGCATGAAGACCTCCAGGAAGCTGAGTCGTTTTGCAGGCCTCAACAACAGCATCATGATTTGTGGCTGCCCACATTGACATCATACAGTGTCTCTAAGACGCTACTTGCCTACACTGACAAGCAATCCAAAAAAAAAATGTACACATTATATTTGTGATTTTTAACTTGCTGGAAGTCACAAAAGGGAGTTGCAATTTCTTCGAAAGAAATTGCAAACCCTTTAAATAGCAGTGTTGTTCCTAACGAAGCATACAGAAAGCAGTTAATCATTAATTTGTCATGGTTCATAGTTGCTGTCTGGTTTGCTGTGTATAGTTTGATATAGTGCCTTCCAGTAGACTTAAGACTGTCATTAGGAGTCACAAGCTGGATCTTTATCTAAACTATTATCACAGTCCAGACATAGCATTACGGCCTCACTTTTTTTTTAAGCCCAAGTTATGGAGTTCAGAAAGGCTTAAAACTTAATAAATACCATGGGTTTTATGGTAATGGAACAGCTGCAGTAGCAGACTGAGTCACACACCCACCCTGCCTGAGACTGCCTTGATGCTGTAAACAGGTGCACCTAAAGGCTGAAGCTGTTATTTTTTTATCCATGACACTAATTTCATTGTCAAGGTCTAGCTCTACAATTAAGTATGTGTTAGGGTAATGTAAAGGAATTCAGACACATCTGGTGAGCTGACATTCCAGGCTTTATTTTTCAGGCTGATTTTTTTTAACTGAAATTGCAGTTATCATTGTGGAGTTAATGTAGCAGACTACTTGTGAAAAAATTAATAGTAATCCATGCAATCTGGGGAGACTGCCGCCAGAATAATAATAAATTACTGAAGAATGGTGTGAGCTGGGGTGCATGGCAATAAAATAAGCAATAAACTTGCATTTTTAAATCTCAGACATAGCTCGGGGTCAAATTTATATTTGCTTTGGAGAGACTAGAGTTTAGCTATGTTACAGAGCATGTGCAGCAGAGAAGGTACATTTGAAAATCTTGGCTTCGGTGTCTTGTCCAAGATCACACAGCAAGTCAATGTAAAAACCAATATTAGAAGCAAGTTCTCTCAAACCTTGTGTCCATTAAAACAATAGATGTACATTCTTCCGCCTCACCCCCACAGTACACCTGCCTACCTATCTCTTGGAACTCATCTTTACATTTAAAATCAAAAGTAACTGCATTATGTATTATTCTCAGTTTCCCTCCTGGTGAAGCTGTTGCGGTGGATTTAGTTTCTGTGCAATGAGTCACCACCGCACACAAACTTTCACCTTTCCTGTCTCTTCAGACCACCCCAAGCCATGCTAGGTGAACTTATGAAGAGGTCCAGCTTTAAATGCACCTTTCCACTGTCACATAGCCAAGTAATTATAGGACATATAGTCATAACACAGCTGTTAATCACTACATAGGCCACATCTACGCTACCTGCAGCAGTGAAAAGCTGGCTGCACTGTGCAGTTACACGTATCACTTAAAGGGAGGCGATGCAGTAGGGAAAAGCTTCAGCAGTGCCACATTGCCAGAGCTTTTCACAGCAGCGAGGACAGTGCTCCACCCCTGCTCCCATCCCACCTTCCGTTGTGGTAAAGAACCGCTACGCAGCACTACAGACAGGAGATGAGATGGAAGAGGAGAAGCCGTGCACCCCCGAGGTTGGGAGGATCACAACCATCACACCCAGGAGAAAACGTCGGGTTGTGGTGGTTGGTGACTCTCTTCTGAGGGGGACAGAGGCACCCATCTGTCGCCCAGATAAGGCTTCTCGGGAGGTATGCTGCCTGCCAGGTGCCCGTATCCGAGACGTTACGGAGGGATTGTCGAGAATCATCCGTACCTCTGACTACTACCCCATGCTACTCATCCATGTGGGAACCAATGATACTGCGAGAGGTGACCCTCTGCAGATCAAAGGTGACTACAGGGCTCTGGGAGCACGGGTGAAGGAGTTCAGTGCACAGGTGGTGTTCTCCTCGATCCTCCCGGTCAAGGGTAGGGGCCCGAGCAGAGACAGATGCATCCTGGAGGTGAATGCCTGGCTGCGGAGATGGTGTTACCAGGAGGGCTTTGGCTTCCTCGACCATGGGGTGCTGTTTCAGGAAGAAGGACTGCTAGGCAGAGACGGACTCCACCTACCCAGGAAGGGGAAGAGCATATTTGGAAGCAGACTGGCTAACCTGGTAAGGAGGGCTTTAAACTAGGTTCGAAGGGGGAAGGTGACCAAGGCCCACAGGTAAGTGAAACTGAGGGAAACCTGGGGGAAGGGATGGAACTTGGGGGATGCTGGGGCTGTAACAGCAGGAATAAAAGAGAGGGTAGTTGGAACTGGGGGGTGGGGTCAAATAATTGTTTTTTATTTCCTGATGAAGTCATAATACCTCGGGCGAGTGGGGAAGGAGGACACCGGGAGAAATTGCAAGGGGGAAGATGCGACAGGAGGGAGAATCGACAGGGCAAAGTAGGGCAATGGGCCCGGTATCTTAGGTGCCTGTACATAAATGCGAGGAGCCTGGGAAACAAGCAGGAAGAATTGGTAGTACTGGCACAGACAAGGAACTATGATATAATTGGAATAACAGAAACGTGGTGGGATAGCTTGCATGACTGGAGCACTGCCATGGATGGATATAAATTGTTCAGGAAGGACAGGCAGGGAAAAAGGGGGGGAGGAGTAGCGTTATATGTAAAAGAGCTGTATGACTGCTCGGAGCTCCACTATGAAAGTGGAAACAAGATGGTTGAAAGTTTGTGGGTTAAGTTTAGGGGAGAATGCAACAAGGGGGATGTTGTGGTGAGTGTCTGCTACAGACCGCCAGACCAGAAAGAGGAGGTGGATGAGGCATTCTATGGACAACTAACAGAAGTTTCCAGATTGTCGCAGGCCCTGGTTCTTATGGGGGACTTCAATTATCCTGATGTCTGCTGGGAAGATAATACAGCAGTGCACAGGCAATCCAGGAAGTTTTTGGAGAATATTGAAGACAACTTCCTAGTACAAATGCTGGAGGAACCAACTAGGGGCCTTGCACCTCTAGACCTATTGCTCACAAACAGAGAAGAATTGATCGGGGAAGTAGAAGTAAATGGCAACCTGGGCAGCAGTGACCATGAGATGGTAGAGTTCAGGATCCTGATCAATGGAAGGAAGGAAAGAAGCAGAACACACACCCTGGACTTCAGAAAAGCAGATTTTGGCTCCCTTAGGGAGCTGATGGGCAGGGTCCCATGGGAAGCTGATCTGAAGGGGAAAGGTGTCCAAGACAGCTGGCTGTATTTTAAAGAAACCCTGTTAAAGGCACAGGAAGATAACATTCCGATGTGCAGAAAGAACAGCAAATGTGGACGGCGACCAGCGTGGCTTAGCAGGGAACTCTGCGGGGAGCTGAAACATAAAAGGGAAGCTTACAAGAAGTGGAAGCTTGGACAGATGACAAGGGAGGCGTATAAAGATATTGCTCGGGACTGCAGGGATCAAATCAGAAAGGCCAAAGGACAATTGGAGTTGCAGCTAGCAAGAGATGTGAAGGATAACAGAAAGGGGTTCTATAAGTATATCAGCAACAAGAAAAGGATCAGAGGTGGTGTAGGTCCCTTACTGAATGGGGCAGGCATCCTCGTGGAGGATGATGCGGAAAAGGCTGAAATACTCAATGCTTTTTTTACTTCAGTCTTCACAGGACGGGCCAGCTCCCAGGCTACTACACGGGGTAACGCGGACTGGAGAGAAGAGTGGCCCTCGGTGATGGAAAGTCAGGTTAGGGAACACTTAATGAAATTGGATGTGCACAAGTCCATGGGGCCGGATGAACTGCATCCGAGGGTGCTGAGGGAGTTGGGGGAAGTGATTGCAGAGCCGCTGGCCATTATCTTTGAGAACTCGTGGCGAACGGGGGTGGTCCCGGAGGATTGGAAAAAGGAAAATATAGTACCTATCTTTAAGAAAGGGAAAAAGGAGGATCCGGGGAACTACAGACCGGTCAGCCTCACCTCAATCCCTGGGAAAATCATGGAGCAGGTCCTCAAGGAATCCATCCTGAAACACTTGAAGGAAAATAGAGTGATCAGGAACAGTGAACATGGATTCACCAAGGGCAAATCGTGCCTGACCAACCTGATTTCCTTCTATGATGAGATGACTGAATTTGTGGATGCGGGAAGAGCCGTTGACGTGATATACCTTGACTTTAGCAAGGCTTTTGATACGGTTTCCCACAGCATTCTCGTCGGCAAGTTAAGGAAGTATGGGTTGGATGAGTGGACCGTAAGGTGGATCGAAAACTGGTTAGATCAACGGGCTCAGAGGGTAGGAATCAATGGCTCGATGTCTGGTTGGCAACCGGTAACGAGTGGAGTGCCCCAGGGGTCGGTCCTGGGGCTGGTTCTATTCAACATCTTCATTAATGATCTTGATGATGGAATAGACTGCGTGCTTAGTAAGTTTGCGGATGACACCAAGTTGGGGGGAATGGTAGATACTCTGGAGGGCAGGGACAGGATCCAGAGAGACTTGGACAAATTGGAACACTGGGCCGAAAGAAACCTCATGAGGTTCAACAAAGACAAGTGCAAAGTCCTGCACTTAGGACAGAAAAATCCCATGCACTGCTACAGGCTGGGGACCGATCAGCTAAGTAGCGCTGTAGAAAAGGACCTGGGAGTTATGGTGGACGGGAAGATGAATATGAGCCAACAGTGTGCCCTTGTTGCCTAAAAAGCCAATGGCATATTAGGCTGCATCAGTAGGAGTATTGCCAGCAGATCGAGGGATGTGATAATTCCCCTCTATTCGACACTGGTCAGGCCGCATCTGGAGTACTGTGTCCAGTTTTGGGCTCCCCACTAGAGAAAGGATGTGAACAAATTAGAAAGAGTCCAGCGGAGGGCAACAAAAATGATTAGGGGGCTGGGGCACATGACTTATGAGGAGAGACTGAAGGAACTAGGCTTATTTAGTCTACAGAAGAGAAGACTGAGGGGAGATTTGATAGCAACCTTCAACTACTTGAAGGGTTGCTCCAAAGAGGAGGGAGCTAGGCTGTTCTCGAGGGTAACAGAGGACAGAACAAGGAGCAATGGTTTCAAATTACAGCTGGGGAGGTCAAGGTTGGCTATTAGGAAAAACTTTCTCACTAGGAGGGTGGTGAAGCATTGGAATGGGCTATCTAGGGAGGTGGTAGAATCTTCATCTTTGGAGATTTTTAAGGCTCGGTTAGACAAAACCCTGGCTGGGATAATTTAGGGGGAGTGGTCCTGCTTTTTAGCAGGGGGTTGGACTAGATGACCTCGTGAGGTCCCTTCCAACTCTATGATTCTATGATTCAATGGAACAGGAAGTGGGGAAATGCTTACCAGTTTCTGTAGTCTTCTGCTGCTGTGGGAAAAGGCTCCAGTAACAAGAACTTGCCCAAGCCTTTGCCTGCTGCCTCCTCCTGCTGCTGGAGCCTTTCCCTGTGGCAGAGAAAGGTTCCAGCAGCGGGGAGGCTATGTGACGCTACACTGCTAAAAATGACAATGTAGACGGGGACATATTGCTTGGGTGAGCAGAGAGAGTGGAGCGTAGGTATTTATATGCTATCCACACCCTTCAAGCATATCTATATTCTACTTGCCTACACTGTGCTCTATCAGCTATTTATCCCCCCGCTGGGTTGGCTGCAGGGAAAAGAGCTATATGGGTACATGATCTACACACCACCAAAAGCAGCATGTGATGTAGCTATATCCATAGAGTGCTGTATCAGACACAGGTCCAGACACTCCCTTGAAGAACAGTGGCACTGAAAAGTACTACATATTGCATCTGTATTCCTGGATAGCCTCAGTCTGCCCACTTTCCACCCTCCATGCTATCTGCTCCAGTTTTTGCTGCAATCGGAGAAACATTGCAATGCTATTTGATGATGGAATGCACTGAGTCCCTGCTGAGCATGGACTGCACACAACACCCTCTCTGAGGTTAAAAAGGGAGAGATTATTTTTTGTGCCTCTCTTGCAAAATTAGATTTGTTCACATTCATGTGCATTTTATATTTCTTCTCATTTAGGAATGACCAGGCCATTTGTTTCCTCAAAAAAATCCAGTCTTTTTAAAAATAAGGAACTGTATTTATTATATTTTCTCTACTTGCTGTTGTAATTCTGTTCATGCTAGTGCATTATATCATATTCTCCACCCCATCTGCCTCTAGCCTACATGCTACATGCTATCAGACACTCAGAAAAGAACACATACAGGTGTCTTTAATTAGTAATATCCCTGAACATTACTCCTGCTTCACTTTGCCTCTCATAACATTAAACTTTTCATCTTTAGACATCTTTCTCTCAATGTCCTAGATCTAAATGTATTAAAACAAAGTCCATTTTTTTTCACTGAGACCTTTTATCATTTAACCGTAGCTCCTTGGAACCCTTGTGCAAACAGGGGGGGAAAAGCACAACAAAGAAACCATAGAATGCCCTGAACTGCTAAATATATGTAGAGTTTTTGAATAAACTGAGGATCAGATTCTCAGCTGGTGTAAATGTGCAGAGCTTCACTGATTTAAACAGAGCTACACCCATTTGCATCTGCTGAGAATCTGGTCCTGGGCATTTCTCTCCTCTCCTTCTTTGTAGCAGTTTGATAATCCTGACGAGGTAAAGAATGAACTTTAAATAGGGAGTTTCCACTAACATGTCTTCCTTAATGTCTGTCAGTAATTAAAGGCCTTTCTTGCCATTATCGAAAAGTCTTACAGAATGTAACAGGGATGAAACCAATAGTATTGTATGATAGAAATCTATAGAATTTAACAAAGAATGAGATCTTTTCTATAAATCTATAAATCAACCAGTAATATTTAATAAAGGATTGCATCCCTGCTATAGAAATCTATAGATTGACTTTTTAAATTCTGCCAAAGGGTTAATATTCCTTCAAATTCTATAGGACTTTCGTGTAAAGGTAGGATTCCTTTGTAGGAAGTAGAGCCCAAAAGAATCATGATGGTTTGGACTTTGTGAATATTTCAACAAGTAGATGAGCCCTTACTCTCCTACAAGGACTTTGTCACCCTTCCCTTCTTTCCTTGAAATTGTATTTCTTGGCTTTAACATTAGGAATTGTGACCTGACCACTTATGGAGATGTCACACTCCATCTTGCTCTGCTTGATTTCTGGAAAAGTCATCTTTACTTTCCTCTGAAATATTAAATCACCGAGACTTTTTCCCATGGCAGGCTAAGTTATGCACCTGTAAGGCCTCAAAACTGATTTAGAGATTGTTTTAATAGAATTCCATATACGATCTTCAGCGTAAGTTGTTTTGCATAAAGCATACAGCCATACTGGGCTGTGGCGAATAGGGTGTGACCTTCCATGAGTTTAAATCCCAAAAGTTCTACACATTTTTCAAAAACTAGACCATCGAACAGTGGTCTACTGTCAGTTTTGATAAAAGTTGCAATACCACATGTGCACAATATATAATTCCAAACAGGAAGCACAGCATCCGATGGAGCAGATGAAAAAATGCCATCAATGGATATCTGGAATATGCATCCATTACAATGAAAAAGATTTTGCCATTGGGCAGTGGTTCAGAGAAATCTACTGCACTTGTCTCCTTTCATACTGGTGCTCTGTAACTCAGATATCTGAATGGCTTTAAGGGTTCTTTCCCCTCAAAATTAGTGAAAAAAAATGGACAATGATTAACCTGTTTTTCTTCCAGTATATTAATGAATAAAAACCATACCTCCCCTTTAACACTTGTTTGATTTTCACTAGAGATTCCTGAACTTAAAAAGGGCTGGAATTTAGGTTCACTTCAGACAAGTATCCAAAACACTTATGCTTATCTCATCTTCAAGGGTCCTGCTCTCAACTACACAACTCTCCCCACAGCTCTCCTATGCAAGCTTTAATTCAGCTCATGCTGTCTTCTGGAATGGGCAAGACACAGTAACCTTCTGTCCTTTCCTGGTGTCATCTGAGACCAGCTAATGAACTTGGTCTGTCCTCTAGCTTCTTTAAGGACCAAAAGATAGACTTACACCATAGACACAGTCCTGCCAGGGATCCTCTGGAAACAAGTAGCCTCCCCATCCCACTCTGTTCTTCGCATCTTAAAAGCCTGCCCCTCAGACCCTCTACTACTGAAGTAATACAGACTTGTTTGTATGTACTTTCCTCATATGCTATGCACTTCTCCATGTTAGCTCTAACTATAATCCTGGGATAATTATTCTGCAGGTATAACTATCGGAGCCAGAATGAACATTCTGAGCTAGGCTTGCAAAAGAATTATTTTGTCTCTCCATGCAAAATATAACTGACCATTATCTACCATGAACACACCAAAATGAAGAGGACCACACTAAGGAACTTGGGGAAATCTATGTGAAATGAATCTTTGGGCCTGCTCACCCCAGTTTTAGGTGACCCGGTATACAAAAAAGTGATTGTGGATTGCCACCAGCCTCCTTAACAGCTAAGAAGGAAAGCCTTGCTCCTTCGGTGGGGGATCTCATTCTTTATTAAATTCTATAGATCTCTATCATACAATACAATATATCATTGTTTACATTTTAAAATGGGTATGGAGGGATAATTTTCCAAATAAGCTAAGAATTTGTGCATTGTCATTAATCTTATTTTCTCTGTCCTTTTCCACCAATTATTAAACTGCAAAATAATCTGCAGTGTAAACTTAAAGGCTCAAAATAGCATTCCATTCCCCTTCCACTATCCTGACAGGCATGTGCCAGAGAACTACAAAAGAACCGGAGCATAAATAACATATGACATTCACTAACCTATATATTCTCTGTCTCCTCTTTCCTCTTATTAAGTCCCACTCTCTTAATCTTTATGACATTTCCAATGTCTTTTCTGCCTTTCTTTCTACATATTTCTTCTTTCTTTGACATTCAGCATCTTCTTCCTCCTTTTTTCTCTTTCATATTCATGCCATCTACCATTATCCAACTGCTTGCGCTTTCCCATTGTACCTTGTCTCTTCTCCTTTGAATGCTAGCCTCCTTTTACATATTCTCTCTCCCCCTTTTCCAACTACTGTCTCCCTTACTCCTGCCTGTATTCTACTGCCTCTTCAGTCTTCCCTCATTTAGTATTCTCCTTCTCCATCCAGTCATCTATAGTACCACTAAATTCTTTACAAACTACAATAGAATCTCAGAGTTACAGGAATGGAGGCTATTTGTAACTCTGAATTGTTCATAACTATGAACAAAATGTTAGGGTTGTTCTTTCAAAAGTTTACAACTGAATATTGACTAAAATACAACTTTGAATTTTTACTATGTAAAGGAAAATGCTGTTTGTAACCATTTTAATAGAAATGAAACAAGCACAGAAACAGTTTCCTTACCTTATCAAAGCTTTTCGTTTGAACGTTTCCTTAATATTTTTAGTAGATTATATTTAACATTGTATTTATTCTTTTTTTCCCCTCTGCCCTGGGTCTTTTCTGCTGCTTAATTGCATACTTGTGGTTCCAAATGGGTTGTTGTGGTTGTTGACTGGTCAGTTTGTAACTTTGTTGTTTGCATCTCTGAAGTTCTACTGTAACTGAACTAATGGAGCTAGCACTCATGTAAGCTAGGTTTTAAAAAGTCCCAAAAATCAGAGGAGGAAGGAAAGAGGGCCCAGCTTCCAGATTCATAGCCAAGAATGGCCATCCTGGTTGCTCCCTGAAAACTGTGTTCATCCACCTCTGAGCTGTCCAGAAAGCAGAGTTTTGTAGTGATAATGGACCCCTGTGTCCTAAGTACAGGAGTTTAGGGCCTGAACTGTGGCCAATGTCAGTTTCTTCCTTTTTGCTATCTACTCCAGTGCATTGATGTTTCTCTATTTTACTCTTTATTTTTTGCCCAATATTGCATTTCCATTGGAATGGACCAGTTACTGACTCTGTCTGCCATTTCTATTGATCATCGTAATTCATTGATTTTGTCAGGGAGTTTTCTTTATAATCTTTGTTCTGGAACTTCTATATGTAAGCCAACTAGTTATATAGAAACAATATAACATTACAGTCATAATAAGAATATCCTCACTGCACAACTATATTTCCCACCATTAACACCAAACTGGCTGTTCAGTTTCATGGACAATACAGTTCTCCTGATGCCACCTTAAGTAAAGTGTTATTAAATTTTCTTTTAATAAAGCCAGAATAAACCAGAACTAAATTAGAACCACTGGCCATGCTAGTGAAATTACAAACCTTTTCTACTATGCCAATGAGCAGGGAGAGTGCAGATGTTCATATTGACAAAGCACATGACCCAACTCCCTAAAGACCAAGACGTGAGTCACAAGTGTTGGAGTCACTGAAATGGTAGTATCCTGGTGTAGCCAAGGAAAAACAGGAGGTAGAAAATAACCAAGTACTCACCCAAGGAGAAATTATATTGCAGACAGTCATTTAAAAAGATTTTTTTTTCCCTCCAGCTTTTGTGGGAAGACTGTCTGGCTGCAAGATGAAGAGGCAAATAAGAACACTGAAAGTAATTAACAAGAACTACCAGAATTTACATAAAAGTTCCCGTCAATCCATGATCTTTGGTTTTTCATCCTAATTTAAGCAGTCAAACAAGCATTGCTCAAAGATTAAGCTACCAGCTCTAAATGAATACACGAGAAACAGGGAGCATTTGAAATAAATTAAACAGCTGTCTGTATAACGGATACTGTATTTCATTAAAAAAAACAGAAAGAATGACATAGTTTCCAAGGCTATGACAGGAGGCTATTGGAAGCATTTCCCCTTGCATTGTGTTAGATACCCAGAGCTTTCAAATACCTGTTCCAAGATGTTTCTGGGACTAATTGGCTAAAGGTGGATTCCATTTTGAAAATCAAGCAACAAAGTCAATGATAGCTGAGGATGAGGTCCAGAGTTAATATATGCAAACATCCAAGAGGAGGGACAGATTGTTTTAAAAATAAACGAGCAATTTCAGCCAGATATTACAGACATGTGACTTGTCAGCACCGGTATTGCAAGTTTTCAATATTCTTTGCTCATTATGTTATTGCACTTTTTGGGTGTGTCTACACTTGTAAATTAAGTCAACTTAAGCTTGCTTAAGTTGACTTAATTTACTCTGCATCTACACTACACTTTCCTTAAGTCGACTTAAGCAGCTGTTTAAGTTGACTTAAGGAAAAATTAAGTCGACTTTGTTAAACATACTTTTAAGTCGACTTTCTGCTTAAGTCGACTTTAGAAAGTCAACTTAAGTCAATGTAGACATGGAGTACTCCTAAGTCGACTCTAAGTCGGTTTAGGGGACTCCAGGCTTCCCCACTGCCCTCCCTGCCAGGGTGGCTGGCACAGCCACAGCCTGGTGTGCCCCCCCCCACAGGGCAGGGCAGAGCCCTGCCTACCCTGTCCTTCTTTGCCCCATTGTACTAAGGTACAATGGGGCGAAGGCTGAGCCCCCTGGCACTTGGCAAGGGGTGCCCCCGGCCACCATAGACCTGTCCCAGGTCCAACTAGCCCCTAGAAGTTGACCTAGGTGACCAGTGTGGATGCTCTAGGTTGATTTTGTAGGGTCCCCTTTAAGTCGACTTAAAATGTAAGTGTGGACATGCTAAGTCGACTTAAATTCACAAGTGTAGACATAGCCAGAGAGACTATAAAAGAAACCCAACAAGCCCTGTTTAATCTTATAGAGGAGGAGCAGTAACCAACTCGAAAAAGAGATTTCTCCTCTAACATTCAGATACAGAGAGTCTGTATTTTCCAATTCCCATATCGCATTAAGTCCTATGGGTCATGCCTTAACAATGCTTAAGCCAGTGAAAACACCTGTTCACTGTGACCTGAAATAATGCCATACAGCATTTAGCTTTGCAACATAACATGGATACATTATTATATGATTTTAATTAAAATGCAGCTTCACATACTTTAATATACCAGATCAATCTGTGTATTTCACTTATGCTCTGGGTAGGGCCAGCCCAAGGGGTTTGGCACCCTAGGCAAACTTATGACTTTGGCACCCCCACGTACCATTCAATCTAGAGAAAAATGATAACATATTAATATATGTATTTTTAAAGAAAGAAAAAAATCACTTCCATCTAATTTGATGCTCCAGGCAACCGCCTAGTTCAGGTACGTGGGTGGGCCAGCACTGATTCTGGACAGAGTTTTTTTATCTACTTCTGAAGACAATTCATGGTATTTCTTTCAATCTATAAAGCCCTATACAATTTTGAACAAGGCTATTTGAGAGATCACCATTCTTTCTGCGCTACAGCACAGTAGCTGAGATCAGTGGATTACTTTTACTGACAGTACCTGGACTTTCATGACTGAGGACTAGCAAAGGTCCTTCTGAATGGAGGGATTCTAACCACTGAACGTTTTCCCTGTAGTAGTTTGACTTGCCCCTAATTTCTCTGTTACTCAGTTTTCCCATCTGGAAAATAGGAAAAAAAGACTTCCTTACCAAACCGATGCACAAAAAGCTTTCATTAATCTCTATTAAGTGATTTCAGACTCTTCCTCCAATAGAAATTGTCATCAAAGTGATGGGAAAAAAAATTAATGGATTTACACTTTAAAAAATGCCAAAAGTCATCAGGGGAGGGGAACATATCATTTTAATTAAAATAACTTGTTTTTTCAATAAAAACACTTTCAACTAAGTTGACATTTCATTAGGAGTTTAAAATCATTTAAAAATAGCTACAGCACTAACACGGTGCCTGCTTCCAGATGAGCTCCCCAGCAGCACCAGGGAAGGAAGGGAGCATAATTATTTATGGGTTTCTGCTCTCTCTTAGCCTTCCCAACACTATCTGGCAACTCTCAAGGATCTCTGAGAAAATGATTCATCTGTTAGCATCACACCTACCTAACTATTGCCTGAAAAAATCCCAGAGACAAAACGGCTTTTTTTTTTTTTTTTTTAAAGGAAAATAATGAAATCCAGGCCTCCCTGATAGTGAATGAACAGGTGTTAGGCCCTGATCCTGTAGGGAGACAGGACCCAAAAGCTGGGAATCCAATAATACCTACTTCACTTTCAAACCATAGTTGAGTCCTCAGCTCCATCAAGAACAAGATCGGGCCCTCAGCCATATGTTTCCAATGACATTAATGATGAAATTTCATCACACTTTGATGAGAGTAGAATTGGGCATTTCCCCTCTCTCTTTATCTTTCTCTTACCTGCCCTCCTAACTTTATTCCCAAAGCAATGCAGGATCTGGTTAGGTAATGAAAAAGTGTTTCTTTAAATAAATTACTATACTCTGTATTAGAATAACTGATCAGTAGGCTTAACTGCTAGCTGACAGACTGAACCTATAAAACAGATCTTTTCTCTTCCAAGAACTTGTTCCAAAACTGGAGGACCCAGAGTAGAAAAGAACATCTGCAACAGTTAGTGGAAACCCTAAGAATTCTTGTGAATAAACAGATTGGAAACGAAGTTGGAAATTTCTTAGTAAGATATAAATTTTTAAAATGAAAACCAGTTGAGCTACCCAGTTTCCCTGGGAGAATACAAGTCTAGCCAACCCAAGTATAAATACATGTGGTAGTGATCAATGTATGCTGTTTCCAGTTTACCATCAAAAACAATCATAACTAAATTATTGTCAATGAAGCTTAGCTTTAATGAAGAAATGTTACAATTTTCAACCTGAGTTTCACTACATCTCTTTTACAATTAAAAAATTAGAAAAAGTGAGAACAGACTTTTTTAAAAGAACTTGCATATTTTATCTACCTTTCCAAATGTCACCAGAATTCTAGATAAACATCAATAAATTATAGGTACCATTAATAGTTGTTGATGGACAATAGAGATATCTTTTAAGTTTTGTGTAAGTCAAGTATAGCACCACTTTGCTTTTATAAGGTTAGTGGTGATAACCAATAGTGAATCAGACTCAATGAAAAAATACTTTCAAAAGTTAAGGTCTCCTATTACTTTGATTTTCACCTTATCCACACCATAATTTTGAATGCGCCTTCATTTTAGTGATATAATTTTTCTCTGAGCTTTTAAGTTAGCACAACCCTCTGGAGACTGTCTTCAGTTTTCTCTGATGGTTACTACTGACAAAACAAACATATTTGGGTTATATGGCTCATAAGTTAACAGTTAGAAATTTGCAGCTTCGTGGGAAATAGTTTGCTCATATAAAAAGCCAATATTATTTTGTTTGATTTAGCATAGCTTTGGTACTTAGTATAAATCAGTTACATCTGAATTACCCCTACATGCTCTGTGAGAAGGAGGAACACATGAATGTTATCAATTCATGATTTGTGCTGCAGTTAGTTACCACTCATGCTGGACAGCGACATCAGTGTCTACCCTTGATCTGGGGATATAATGTTAACGCCAACAGATATCAAGCTGTTGGGAAGAAAGCAAAAGCTAGATTGTGGTTGGATTAACATTTGATTGCCTAAACAGTACAGCTTTGAAAGCATGGGAAAATTTTCCTAGTGAGCAAGCTGGATTTAAAAAAAACAAAAAAAAAAACCCCACCATAAAGCCTGCCAAGCTCCCAAACCCAAGGGAGATGGGGAAAAAAAGCTAGTGAAGAACTTTAATTAAAGTAAATGGAGAAATCTCCCCACCTCTTTCTGAAAGGGGCTTGAATGTGCTATTTTAATTCTCAACAAATAGTGGGTCTTTTTTGTTCAGAAGAATAAAAAATGAAATCTTCAAAAGCGTTTTAAACCCACACTTCCCTTCCTTCCCTACTAAGCTCAAGGGAGAGGAAAGCACTTTAAAAAGGAGACTAGCCCAAAGAGTTCAGCAAGATCTGGTGTTTTTCACAGATACACAAATGGCATCAGCTGTTTACACAGTTCAGTCTATCTTTGAAAAAAATGTAATTCTTGTGTGTCTGAGTACCCCAGCTGGTTGGAATCATACTTCTTCAAGTGGCTGTGCTAAAGCTGCCCTCTATTGGTTGGTGAGAAAAGAGGATATAAGTCTAAATACTGGAGCGACAAAGAATCTTCCTTTGCTAGCTCAGGTGATAGAGGCCCGCTTTCTTTTGGAACAGAAAGTTGTAAGGTTGCTTTGACATTCTACATTCTGTGGAAATTTCTTATAGTAGTGATGACAAGGTGTATTCATTTGTGGCTATGAATTATTAAAGCATTGATATCTTGAATATCATTACTTCCAAAGTAGTGCAGCACAGGAATTTTCTGACATATGTTACCATGGCAGCCACCATTGGTTTCAATTAAGTTAAGTATGAGGGACTTATTTGCAGGCACCAAGGCATATGAGCTACATTAGCTGCATTCATCTCTAGTCTTAGATGTCCTTTGAGCCACAATCCAAACTTCTATTCTTCCATTTTACATCACTCTGTCGCTCTGAAGCCCTGGCTTCCACACAAACAACAAAATGAACTAAGTTAAAATGCAATGAGTTCATGAAGCATTGATCTTGTTCTAAACATTAGTTTATGTTTACAGTACCTTTATCAGGCTGAAATACTCCATTGCAACCTCACTATAAATCAAAATTAAAATTTTCAGCCTTAATAACTATAAATCATTCTTCACTCTTTCTGTTCTATTTTCTCAAAAGACCCTCCTTAGCCATCTTTTTCTTAAACTACATTGTACATTTCCTTGTTCTTTCTCTAGAGCCAATGACATCTAATCCATTTAGTAAACAGATAAAATATATTGATTTTTTTTTATATTCTAAGGTTTCCAGAACTGTGCACAGTATCTCAAGACCTTCCCAAGATGTATAAAAAGAACAAGATCAGATTCTTTTGGTCATTAGCGTCAGTTGGGAGGCAGCTGTGCACAAATATCCTTGCACATCACCACCCATAGAGAGAAAGGGCAAATGGGGCCAATCATACCCCAGTTCCTTCACCAACACAGAACCCCAGGGGAGTAAAACTCTGCAGTACAAGAGGAAGAGGGCTGGTCATGGAATCCACATGGACAATATATCTCAAAGAGTCATAATTACTGTAGGATGAGTAACTGTTCTTTCTTCTTGCAATGATTGTCCACCTGGATTCAATTTTGGGGGACTAACAAGCAGTGGTCTGTCTGCTTGAAGGTGAGATCTTGGGTTTCTGCTTAAGCAATGACTGCAGACAGCCCTACCAAAATGGGAATTTCATCTGGAAACCTCTGTTAAAGACAGTATCTTGGAAACGTGTGAACAGAGCTCCACACAGCTGCCCTACAAATTTGAGGTGTAGGGACATTCTTCCAACTGGCAGCAGAGGCTGCCTGAGAACTAGTGGCAGCTCTAATCTGGCTCTAGGGGCTAGGAGACTCTAACCTGGCTCACTCATTCCATGTTCTCATGCACACGAAGATCCATTTTGAGAATCTATGTTAGAATAGTGAGCAAGTGAGATCACAAAATTCCTTCAGGCAGCATCACGTTGGCCAGTACTAATATGAAACTTAGATAAACTCAGAACTGCCAACAAAGAAGCTGGTGAATTCTCTGTAGTTAAAGTCTTTAAACCATGATTTGAAGACTTTAATAACTCAGTCATAGGTTAGAGATGTATTACAAGAGTGGGTGGCTGAGGTTCTATGGTCTGCATTGTGCAGGAGGTCAGATAAGATGATCATATTGGTTCCTTCTGACCTTAGTGTCTGAGTATAAGCAATGATGAGTCTAAGCAATATTGCCTGAGTGTAATCCTATCAGCATAAACAGTCACTCTAGATGTGTCTCTGAATGATTTTGTCTTATTCAGGTAATGAGACAATACTCTATTTCAAATGTATGAAGTTCATCTTCCCCAAGTTGAGAGAGGTGTGGGGAAGAAAACTGGGAGATTGATAAATTCATTCATAAAGAACTCAAAACAACTTTGGGCAGGAATTTGAGGTGAAGCCTGAGGAAAATCCTGTCCTATGAAACACTTCATGATGGGGGGGGGGCACTATCATGAGGGCCTGAATCTCCCCCATTCTTCAGGCTGATGTAGTGGCTAATAAAAAAGTAGTCTACATTGACAGATGGTGTAAGAAACAGGATACTCAAATGGGGGCCCCATCAATCCTGTTACTACTATACTGAGGTCTCAAAAAGGGAGGAGACTCCCAAAATGGGGGGAAGCATGAATTAGGCCCTTAAGGAACCTTACCACTGTAGGATGGGAAAATACAGTGTGGCCCTGAATAGGAGGTTGATGTACAAATACTGCTACTATATGGACCATTATGGAACTTATGGAGAGTCAAGATTGTTTCATAGCCAGTAAATAGCCCAATATGGCTGAAACAGGTGGTGCAGCAAGGGAGAGAGATGATTCTGAGATGCCCCAAATAGAAAACCTTTTCCACTCAGCTTTGTAAGTCAATCTAGTTGAGACTTTCCTGGTCAGAGCAAAATGTTTTGAACTTTAGTGGAACAGCTTCTTTTGGTGAATGTCAATCCAGTCATCATCCAAGCTTTCAGATGTAAAGATGCTCAGTTTATGGGTAGGATCTGATCATTGTTCTGTGAGACTCTATCAGTCAGATGAAGCAAAGGCATTAGGGGCTGTATTGAGAGGTTCACCAGATCCAAATACCAGAAATCCCTGGTTCATGCCATGGCTGTCATAACAATCAGTATAGCATCTTGCCTCTGTTTACTCAGGACCCTCAGTATCATGGGGAATAGAAGGGATGGTATACTATGGGCCTAACATCTAAGGCATAAGAAAGTCATCTGACAGGGAGCCTGCACCAAGCACCCTCTGGAACAAAACACTTGGCATTTCTTGTTCTGAACTCTAAAGGCACCACCTCCTCCATTGTTTCAAGTTGTAGAAGTTATCATAAATCCCCATCCTGATCTTGAGATGGTGAAATTGTCTGAGACATCAAAGATCCAGAATGTGATGCCTATCCCCTTTTTTCTCTGGGATGAAAAAATAGTGGGAAGAAAAACCTCTGCCACTGAACTTTAAGGATACCTCCTCCCCTCCTTCAAACTGTAAAGGGGCATTCACTTCTTGTTTCAACAATATGACATGAAAGGGGCACCTGAAAAAGAGATGGGGAAGCTGAGAAGGCAGTACAATAGGGTAGAACAGAGGTGGGAAAACTACAGCCTACGGGCTGAATCCAGCCCACAGGAGCCTTTAACCTAGCCCATCAGCTGAGCCCTGGCTCCATCCCTTTCCAGCACATGGGCCCAGCAGAGCCTGGGTGGAGTGAGGCGCCACTCTCGCCTCCAGGCTCCACCCCTTCCCTGGCCAGAGTGCAGCTCTTGCTGTGCTTCTGGCTCCATCTGGGCCCTCTAGCGCCAGGGGGAAGGGGTGGAACAAAGGGGGAGAATCCTTCAGCGCTGATCAGCTGAGCTCTGGAATGCAGCAACAGCTGATCAGCTTTTGTTGTGCTTTGTCCAGGGCCCTCTAGTGCCATGGAGCTCTGCTGCTTCCTCTCCCGGCTCCACACTTTCCCCCCAAAACTCCCCATCCTAGTCCCACCCCTCCCACCATGTGGGTGGTGTGGTCATTCCCCCATCCAAACCCCACTCCTTCACTCCCTGCCCCCTCCTCCCCCCAGCCCACTATGAGTGGCCATACATACCATGTGGTCCTCTGACCAAAAATGTTGCCTATCCCTGGGGTAGAATATCCCTTGTTGACAACTCCCAGAATCCACTGGTCTAAGGGGATTTGAATCAGGTCTTCCCGCAGTAAAAGAGGTTGCCAAATGACTGATAGCAGAAAGGAATGGAGTCTAAAGAGATTCTGCCAGTCTTTTTGCACTGTCTAGTGGAAGACACAGTCATGCAATAGCAGACACTGCAGAAGGTCATCATTGCTTAGACTCATAGACTCTAAGGTCAGAAGGGACTAATATGACCTTCTAATCTGACCTCCTCCTCCACAATGCAGACCACAGAACCTCAGCCACCCCCTCCTGCAATAAAACCTCTAGCCTATGACTGAATTATTAAAGTCCTCAAATCATGATTTAAAGACTAAGTACAAAGAATGTCCCAGCTTCTTTGTTGGCAGTTCTGACATTATCTGAGGTTTATATTAGTACTGGCCAACGTGATGCTGCCTGAAGGAATTTTGTGATCTCACTTGCTCACTTCTTGGAGCTCAGACACAGGCAGAAGGGGTACATTTACACTGGAGGCTCTGTTAAGTCAACTTAGCCAAGGTCAACTTGAAGTCGACCTTGTTAAGTTGACTTAGAAAGTCCACAGCCCTGCGTCCACACTGGCAGGTGCTAGGTCAATGGAGGAGTGGCCAGGAACTCTGCAATGGGGCCTGGAGGCCAATTAGGTCGACTTAAGGGCTATCCCCCATCAACAGTGGCTTAAGTCAACTTAATAAGGTAGATTTGAGCCTTAGGTTGACCTTAAGAGGTAGTGTTATTAAGTTGACTTAAGGAAGCAGTTAAGTCGATTTAATAAAAGCCCAGTGTGGATGCAGGCGTCTGTAGGTTGACAACCTTCCTTAAGTCGACCTAAGGCTTCAGTGTGGATGTACAAAGAATGCAGAGTTGTCTGATGTCCTTTAATAAATGGAGGGGCAGGAAGATCTTCTCATCACCATAGATGTGACCATAGTGCCTGCTAGTTTGTCAGAGGCACTCAGCACCACGTGTAGGGAAGTTGTGACCAGTCAGTTATCTTTTTGTCATGATTGCTTTTAAGAGCCACAGCTCCAGGGCAGCCTGCCAAGTGGATGGCATCTGAGCCTGGGACCCCACAGCTTCTCGGATCTACAGCTCTGAGGCAGAAGCCTACAGCTCTGACCAGAAGCACTGCCACATTCCCTTTCTTGGAAAAGTTTGAAATATGGCAGGTTGTGGGGTGGAGAATGCATTCCAAGCCAGAATAAAACCAACATTTCAAAATCCTCCTTGAAAGGGACAGCTCTATAAATAAAAACTTCAGTAAGAAGATACCATTATGTCCTCGCATCCTTCTTGGAAAGAAGGAACTCAAGAATGCACAAATATTAGTAAATAGGCAATAGCTTTTTTTTTTTCCCCTGTAGCAGATCCACTATTGTAAGTGCATCTATTTTTCTCAACACATTCAAGAGCATTCTGGATTATTCACAACATATTACAGATGTATTATAAGTCCCAATTCTGCAAAGAGTTAAACAGATGCATAACTCAATGAGACTCTTCATGTGCATAAAATTACAGATATGATTAAATCCAAGATCCATAGTTCTGATTAATTACTAATATTTTTCTGTCTCCCCAAAAATACTGAAAAAAGCCCTCAATGTCCAATAATCTTTCACTACTCACTTGTTTTATCAAAAATTCTTTCATTCACTTATTTTATCATTATATGGATTTTGGAGATGAAAATTTTCTATTTTAAAGCATCTTAACTTTAGGATATTCTCCCATGATATCTCACCATGGAAAGACACCATAAGATAACTTTGTAAACTTCCAGAATAGCTGAGAATGCTTCAGAAATGTTGTTTCTCTTTTTCTGGCAGATAATAGTTTTTATTACATTGAACCACAAAAGTCTGTGTTATCATTTATTTTGCTGTCTGCTGTGAAAATATTCTGCCTAAACTGAACTTGTAATTCCAGAGGATTCCTTGGTTACTAACCACAGCATGTGTTACATTTTATCTATTGACTGGGAACATTCGTCATGCAAATTACAAATCACAACTCCTCCTCTCTTCCTTTTTCGGAGTTAGTACAAAAATAGGTCAGCAAAACAACTTCGGTTAAATACAATGTGATATTTAATTGAATTGGACAACAAGATTTTTCTCTGGAAATGAAAATATGGTCTTCTGGCTAAGGCCCTGGAACAGCAAAAGATCTGGGCTCTGTTCCTGTCACTCTGTCAGACTCCCTCTGTGACCATGGACAAGTCATAGAACGACAGTTTTTGCTCCTCCTCACTCTTGTCCAGGCCCCCATACACCATTGGTAATATGCCACAGGAGACCATGGGAGAACACCTCTGGCGCAGAGTAGGCCTTTTATGGTGGTATTGGGGGAATGCTGAGCTGTGGCTGAGCGCTGGAAGTATGAGTATGCCAGTGGATCATGAACTATGTCTGCGGGGATTCTCGGCAGCTCTGTAGCCCATATACAGCTTGATGTGTCTGTCAGATATTACAGCAGCCTTTGTCTGGACCATCTTAACTTTGCAGCCATTTTGACCTCATGGAGCAGCAATTTGGAGGATGCTGTGGTACTACTTTCCCCTCCCCTATGCTGGAGCTGTGATGCCCTTTCTGGTGGCACTGTATAGCATCAGATCCAGAATCTCTCTGTCTGTGGATAGCACTTTAATGTACCCAATGGAGGCATTGGGAAGATAAATCTTTGTGAGGTGCTCAGACAACAAGTTGGTGCCCACCACAGAAGCATCTCTAAATAAATTTTAAAAATGTTTCCAAGAATAAAATTTTTTAAGAAACAAAAATATTCTTTTACCTCTGAAAGGGTTATAATGAGCTGCAGCTGGTATAGTTCTCCAAGATCTAACTGCCACCCTTCACTCGGCCTTCATCTCTCTGCATTCAGCATCTCGCATCCCTCATGCCCTATCCTTATACTTCCACAAGCACGCTTGTGCCAATTCAAAATGTCAGTCAGCACTTCCATGTGGCACAGCAGCTGATTTTGCTGCCCAGTAGTTCAACTGCTGCCCCACTGGTTCACACACCTGCGAGAGCTGTGGCCAGAAGCCATTTTTAAATGGAAGGCTGTGGCTTAGATTTTAAGTGCAAGGTCAAGAACCCCTCTCTGTGGGAACTCTTCAGGTGCATTTACAGTCCCATTGTCCCTAGGTGTCACCAGAACACGGTAACCTCCTTTAAACAACATTGAGGGACTATTCCTGCATAGTGCAGGAATGGAGTAGTGGACATATACACGTCAGATAGGGACAGACAAAAAGAGTAAAGGAATCCTCTCCTGATATAATGAGAGAGCTCCTGCTACACAGCTGCAGTAAGGTCAAGACAGCAGCATTTAGACACACAACAACTATGTGCTCCAAGCTGTGCATCACTACAGGATCTGCGGGATCACAGCCCTAGTATATCAGATGCTCTGTGTTATATAAAAGGTAATGTGATCAAATGCCCTGGAGAACATTCTGCTTGTCCCTTGTCCATCAACACTGATTGCATTTACAGCTTCCTCTCCACACCCCTCATATTTCTCTCTATTCTTTTTCTATCTTTTACCACAACACGTTTTTTGACGGTGGAGGGCATGTATGTGCAATATATACATACAAAGCCCAGACAGGAAAATGTCAAAGACAGTCATTGGACCTCATCTGTGTCTTGTCCAATGTATCTCTTTCCACAGAGCTTTGCAAACCTCTCCAACTTTCGGCTTTTTGAATTGAGTTTTAATCATTTCTTTTCAATTAAAGCAAAAATTATTTGAAATTACAAGTCCTCAAACTTGAAGAGTGGGTATGTGGGAAATTCCATAATAATGTCATGTAGCAAACATGGAAAGCTTTGCAAAGCTTAGATGTATACACTCAGCCTTATGCCACTTCCATATATGCTTTTTGTAAAAATGGATGTTGGGTTTATTTAAAAATAAATAAATAAATAAATAAATAAATAAACAAGCACTAATAAAATTAAAAATCAGGAAATTCTTTAGTACATTTTAAATGTTAAGAGTTTGAGCCAAATTTTGATATGTAACATTACTCCAGGAGTAGTCCAACTGAGCACAATGGCTATGTCTACACTAGAAAAGTTACGTTGACTTTGTTAAGCGAACTTAATAAGGTCAACTTTTAATAAGGTTGACTTTAAGTCGACTTAAAGTCAACCTTATTAAGTCGACTTAACTTTCTAGTGTAGACATAGCCATTGTGCTCAGTTGGACTCCTCATGGAGTAATGTTACATATCAGAATTTGGCTCAAACTTTTAAAATTTAAAATGTACTAAAGACTTAATGCTTTAAGTCGACTTAATACAGTCGACTTAGGCGCTAATCCCCATCCACACTGGCTTTAAGTCGACCTAAAAGGAGGAGTTATTAAGCAAACATATCTGATTGTGTACTTCCCGAATACTATTAGTAATTACTATTTTTCTTATTATTTGTATTATTGTAGCTCTGAGGAACCTTAGTAGAACAAGGTCTTACTGTGCTAGATGCTGTATAAACACATAACAAAAACGGGGCTTGGTGGTCTACCCAGGTGTATCCAGTAGGATCAGGGCCTTAGAGAACTTTTCTATTCAATAAAATCATGCTTAAGATAAATAATAAATAGACATGTTTGAATAATAGCTAGAAGTAGTTTATTTAATGAATTTTTCCCATCAACTGTCAAATGGTTCAAGTAATTCCACTCCCTGTCCCCTATTGTTCAACCTACAGCATCAGCGAGCAAGCAATATTAAATTATTCCCAAATGTTTCCTGTAAATCTGCAAATAGTTAATTGACAAAGATTCTTTCCACTATTTTAGTACTGCATGTGAGCTGAGCTATTCCTTCCTAGCGGGGTCTTCAATATAGTCCTACCTGAAATCTATGCACTAACATGGGGAAAGACAGGCACGGGTGGACTAGATCTTTCCCCACTTTCTCTATATTTACAAATAGTATGTCACCCTATTTACATGCATATCTGAACATCAACTGGAAGGGGGATGTGGTTTAAGTAGTCTGGTTCAGTTCCACAACTTCTGCAAAACATAGCAGTTGTTTTGACTATATCCACAGGCGAAGAGAAAGAAAGCATGATTAAAGAAATTATAAATGGGCATTTCATCTCTATCAAACATTACAAATGCTACACAACTGAACTCAGCTGATACAGAGCAGTTATAATTTTCCAGTGTAAAGGGCGGGTAGGGCAGGTGGAAGGGAGTGAAGTTCAATCCAGTTCCTGACATCTGGTGACACCTCATTGAAGACTAAAGATAAGAAACAAGAGACATTATTGTGAGCTTTCTTTATCCTGTTATAGTTAGAAGGATGTTTACTTCCACTTACCTGGTGGCTACATATCAGGAGTTCCTCAATATCTGACCTGAAGCAAACAGACCTTTTTATGATGTTTTTGTCACCTCATTTCAGCTTTACATGCAGTCTCCATGGAGTCTGAGAAGCAGGCGGATGTGAATGGTTTTGACCAACAGGTGAGCTAAAATGCCCAGGGCAGGAAGATAGCATTCCTCCTTGTATAAACATACTTTTTTATCAAGTAACTGCAGTGACAGAGGGAGAGGAAATGAAGACTGTAATGGAAAGTAGCAACTGGTTAAACCTAAAGCAACTTTAACAAAGGGCATGGGAGAGACTGAAATGAGAAGAATGCATAAGGAACTATATCACAGAGATTAAATAGCCAAGATTACTCTTGTTTTATATGACTGGGCACACGAACAAGGCCTCTTTAAGCCAAAGGAACGTTAAGAATCAATTTTAAATTTAATAATAAAAGGTAGAAAAAACAGTAACAGCATTTATTATAGCAGATCTCCTTCAACCTCACTATAGTCTGATTAAAAAATTCCTGACCTTCTACTGAACCAATGAAAGGAGGATGTGCTTCTTCTATAGAAGTATCTGCTAGTTGCTGGATAGGCCAAGATAAACAGAATGTATTTGGTGTGGAGATATTGCCTCACCATTGTTAATTCTGCTCTCTTCTTCTTCTACATTTCGGAGTAAAATTCTGGAATACACAGTTGACTTTTACCATGCTGCGTAGAACCTGAAGATATTCTTACTTAGCCCCAGATAGTTTGAAGACCAACATTTGCAAATTTGGGTACCTGAAGTTAGGAACCTAAACCCATATTTAGATATCTCAATATATGGTCTGATATTTCCAACTCACCCTCCACTCCCAGATGAGCCAGTCACCAGCTGCTCTGAAGCACCTTAAGCTCAGCACCTCTGAAAAATCAAATGACCAATTGTGGAGTTAGCCTATCTTTCAGCACCTAAGTTTGAAAATTTAGGCCTAAAGCAATTAACTGAAATTTAGTCTGACATTGCTCATTTTGATTGGGAGAATGGTATTGTTTTTTCACATAATCATATGCCTCTGATCATTTCAAAGTCATCATGACATAATCCCCTATTAATATCTCAAAATTAGACAATTTTATTCAGCTTATTTGACACTTTTTAGTGCTGCTGCAATACTTGATAACAAGGGTGTGGGGAGGAAGAGGTGTGATGGAATGAGCTGTGAGTGTTTGCACAAACCCTTTTCCCCCCAGCTTAAGTATGTAAAGTGAGATAAATGGTCAAACTGCAGACATACTGTACTCAGCAGGAGCCAAAAGCTACTCTTCTGGACTGGCAGCTCCATAAGCCATCAGCACCGGATCCTTTCAGTAATTTCCAGCTCTGAAATGTCCTTCCATTGCTTGTGACAGACATAAACCAGCTGTGCTTTGAGAAAGGGAGAATAGAGAGAAGAAGAGAAAGGCGTCCTGGACATGAACAGAAACAACCACTGGAAGCAGCTGCAGCCTGCAGGTCACACTTCCATGTCAACAAAAAATGTTATTTAATATTTGTCAAACAGTGAAGTAATTCATCACAAGATATAAGTAGATCTATCATATCTGAAATTGCCCGTTGAAGATTAACTAAATGTATCACATTTCCAATTTGATGACTTAAAGGGGAATTAAAATAATATGAGCCTTGTTGGAAAGACACTTATTCATGCTGTGCAGTAGCAAAATCTCCATGCTGGTCAATCTCAGTAAATTGAGAAAATTTTAATATTAGAATAATTTTATTCATAAAAAAAGAAGAGGCTGTAAAATAGAATGCCAGTCTGACATAATTCAGTTGAATGCAAGAGTCTGATCAAATATATGAAGTTGTTACAGCCAAATCTAAAGCACATAGAGGACAAAACCACAGTGGAAGAGGAAGATGTTGATTATTTTATACATGGAGGTGAAGCGGCTTTGAACCATTTATTGCTGGCAGTGTCCTCTAAAATATTCACTTTCCCCTGGGACATTCTTCAAATGAACATCACGGTCCAGTCTCTGCAAGGTAGCACTTCCAAGGATAATATAGGAGCATGTAATGGCCCTAGTGTTGTTTCGTCCTCACTCAGCACTACTGCAACAGCATGGAAGAGATTAGAAAATAACACAGATGCATAAGAAAAAGTGGGGGAACACACAAGAGCTTTAATAAAAGAAAAAAAATTAAAGCATGATATCTCTTAGATGAGCTGAAAAGAAGGAGAGAGATGGCTTGACACTTTTCATTAATTATAAGTATTTATTATTTCTGCCTCCCAAGAGGAAAAAAAGCATTAACTTTGCCCAAAGGAGTTCATAAACTAGGGGTCAGATTCTGCTTCCTTTTGAGTAGTATCTTACTTTGCATACAGTCAATAGGAGTAATGGCAGAATGAGGTATTATACCACATAAATAAAGGTAGAAGAATCTGACTCTAAATTAGACATGATATAATAAAGGGAAAATCAAGACATGAAGGTAGAGGCAGTGGAAAAAAGATTGAGGTGATGGGAGAATTTCAAACTAAATGTAATTTTTGGGGCAGAAAAAAAACCACCTGCTTGCACAGAAAATTTTGATTTTTCATTGAATATCCAATACCTGAAAACTAAAGTTTTCTGGTTTTAGCTGGAAACTAAAAAATTCTGTTCAGAATGCTGCCACAGTGCAACACAGGAGCTGTAATTTCAGTGCTTCATGCACCCACTTTTCTCTAGGAACTGGGTCCCCCAACTGTATTACATCTCCCATGATGCATCACAGCCAGCGCCTATCAAGACGGCAGGCTGCAGTGGCTCAGCAAGAGGGAATATTATAATGTGTCCTGGGATATATTGTTTGGCAAAGAAGCACATGTCATAGAGGAGGAGGACATGCAATCCTCAAACTGTAATTCCCATGAGGCACCACAGCC
The DNA here is from genome assembly GCA_007922175.1 of Pelusios castaneus. Taxonomy (NCBI): domain Eukaryota; kingdom Metazoa; phylum Chordata; order Testudines; family Pelomedusidae; genus Pelusios; species Pelusios castaneus. The sequence goes on from ML685903.1 coordinate 8,238,912, forward strand.
TTCCTCAATCAAACATTTTCTGTTTTAATCCAGTGCATTTCAACCAACACATTTTAATTTTTCATTGAAACTTTGAATTTTTCTATGAGGAGGGAAAAACGTTTTCTGACTTTCTCTATTGCTGACTAGTTCGTTTTATGCAGATGTTGGGGCAAAAGTGGAATTTGATGAGGAATTTAAATGAGCAGAGGGAAGGAAGACTTGGAAAACAGTTCAGGAAGGGTGTTACAGCCATAAAGAGCATGTGACAAGGCAATCTGTCACTGGAGACTAGGAAAAGGTTTTGGAAGAACAAGCCAGAATTTAACAAACTGGCTTTGTTTTCCTATTATTTGTTTGTTAGGTCCCCGGTATCTAGTCTCAAAGTAAAGAGCTGATCGAGCTCTTCTTCATGGCTGTGGCTCCTTGTTAGGCAGCTGAAAGATTTCCAGTTTTAGAGGGACAGACCAGAAAGCCAGGTTCCAATATAAATTTACCCTCAGATGTGTAAAGCTTAGAGCTTGTGGAGTGGATTAGATTGGATCTTCAGGACAGTCTAGTCATATAGGGTATGCCTGAGTTACTCCAATAGCAGGGAAGGAGAGAAGGCTTGGCTGTCTTTCAGATTATTAACAACTGTTGGGTACTCTGACTTCAACGAAAGATACAGTTGTTCTGTCTTGTACATAGTCACAAGAAGGATTGAGAGCTTTATGGTGCAGTGTATACACCTACATTACTAAGTTAGCACTAAAATACGACTGAAATATTTTTATAGCACCCAATAGGTTTCTGATACGGACTGGGGCCTGCAGATGCTATCACACTATAATACTAAATAATAATTGATGGAGATCAGAGCTGCAAAACTGGGTAAATAGAGGAGGACCGGTTTTTTGGGCTGTGTGTTGTTCTATTTCCTTTATTAACTCCACAGAATTACCATTTCCTACTGATAATTATAAAAAGCAAAGAAATTATGAAGGAACAGAAAACCAGCAAGCATGTAAATGCCATAATCATTATACTACAACTAACCCATAGAACGGTTCTCTAACATAGTATTTCACAGGATTTCCATTGCGTAATGGTCTATACATGAGTTTTGTGTAAAAACCAACACTATTCCTCAAGAGAACTGAATGCTTACAAAGATTGTAAATAGCACAATTAAGGGTTTAAAATAATGAAACATGTCAAGGTCCCACAATGAAGCAAATTTACAGCATGCAGTGTTCTTTCATATGCCTCACTGTTTTTACTAGAATTGATTTGTATTCATTATGGAGGTTTCATGAAGGAATGTTCTACACATTCTAAAGAGAAAAAGAAAAGATCAAACTCTGCTTTTTGGGAAGGTTCTTGAATCATATGCCTGGTGCTGTAATTCCTACGCATGGCTCAGGGTTCACTCCTGGCCTTCATACACTGTATTTGGTAAAGCAATATAAACTCTGTTCCTCATTCAAAGTAAAGTATCCTCTTACCTATTCTACAGTCAGCTTTGTGTGTACAGGATGTTACTCTGTCTCTCCTCACCCAAAAGAGGTGTTGAAGGTTGCTTGTATCTCAGTTTTGCTTGCCGCATTTGCAGTTCATAGCCCATTTCACAAGCATGCTTTGCATAATAGTGGCTTTTTAACTTAAATAACAGCTGCTGCCCTGAAATATCACCAAAAAAAGCAGAATGACAGGATGCATGAAACCTCCTATTAAGTAAGAAAGAGAGACAGTTTTCACCAAAATAAACAAGGAGTCTAGTTCCAAAGAGGTAGCCGTGTTTGTTTAGTTCAGCAAAACAAAAGAGGAGTCTTGTGGCACCTTAAGGTCAAATAAATTTATTTTTCATGTGAGCTTTCATGGGCAAAGTCCCACTTTGTCAGATGCCAGAGTGGAGTGTAAATTTTCTGCACTCTGGCATCTGATGGGGACTTTGCCCATGAAAGCTCATGCAAAAAATAAAGGAGTCTAGCGGCACTTTTAAAGTCCTTGTTTGTTTTGCTGAACTAGAGTAACACGGCTACTCCTTTGGAATTTTTCACCCCAGGGTACCCTTAATTTCACACAGCTCTAATTAATGTACAACAAATGTAAACTATCCCGTTTTATAATCAGAGCAAGTGTAATGTGAAATTGAAGGGTCCTATCATCCACCTCTCAGTTAATTCTTCCTCTGGCATTTCTCTCACTCCCCAAGACCAATTGCACCTTTACTTGAAGAAATGAGTAATGATCTCAGTAATGTACCGGCCTGTTTTAAAATTGGGAAGAGACAGGATTCCTTTTACTTTGTAGTAGTCAACTGTCTTCTTTCAGATAAATATTTTATCAAATTGGATCTCTTACTAAGTGTAGAAATAAGTGCCCGTTATGACACTAAGGTCATACATAGCTATTGATCTGCACACAGAACCCTGCTCATAGACTTAAAGTCGATTTAGTGAGTCAACACTTAAAATTAAAGTCGACTTAAAGGGGAACTTACAAAGTCGACCTAGAGCATCCACACTGGACGCCTAGGTCGACTTCTAGGGACTAGGGGGACCTTGGGCAGGTCCACGGTGGCAGGGGGCACCCCTTGTGTACAATGGGGCAAAGGGGGACAGGGACCCTGGCAGGGCATGTGGGCAGGGTGTGATGCTGTCTGGATTTAGGGAACCATTTGATATTATTTTCTATTAATATCTCAAAAATGCTATAATCCATAGGAACTATGTCATGTTTGGTATCAATAGAAAGATAGTAATTTGCTGGGAATTATTATATAGTTTATGTATAGGAATTGTATTTGTATTAGAAGTTAGGAATGTGGTTGTTATATCTATTCTTTAACTTGTGTGATTCTGTGGAAACGCCCCAGACAGGAGGCTGTCTACAACCATTGTGTCCTTAATGGCTCATCAGGTTTCTCCCTGGGCCCATTGTACCTGGGAGCTTCCTTAACATTAAGGACACAATGGTTGTAGAGGCTCCCAGGTACAATGGGCCCAGGGAGAAACCTGA
>ML685903.1:8242293-8253953 GCA_007922175.1 Pelusios castaneus
CTTAATGGCTCATCAGGTTTCTCCCTGGGCCCATTGTACCTGGGAGCTTCCTTAACATTAAGGACACAATGGTTGTAGAGGCTCCCAGGTACAATGGGCCCAGGGAGAAACCTGATGAGCCATTAAGGACATAATGGTTGTAGACAGCCTCCTGTCTGGGGTGTTTCCACAGAATCACACAAGTTAAAGTAAAGATATAACAACCATATTCCTAACTTCTAATACAAATACAATTCCTATACATAAGCTATATAATCATTCCCAGCAAATTGCTACCTTTCTATTGATACCAAACATGATATAGTTCCTATGGATTATAGCATTTATGAGATATTAATAGAAAATAATATCATAAGTGGCTCCCTAAATCCAGACAGCGTCACACAGGGCTTTGCCCTGCCCTTTTGGGGGCATGCCAGGCTCCCCCTCTGACTCCCCCCCAGCAGGGAGGGCATTGGTGTAGTCCTGGGGTAGCCCTAAGTCAATTTATGGCTACCCCATGTCTACACTGGTGTAATTTGATTTTAAAAAAATCGAATTAAGCATTAAATAGAATTAAATCTAGGTTTAATAAAGTCGACTTTATTTTCCTTAAGTCGACTTTATTTTCCTTAAGTCGACTTAAGCAAGCCGGTTAAGTTGACTTAAGAAAACTGTAGTGTAGACGTAGCTTGCTTAAGTCGACTTAATTTACAAGTGTAGACGTAGCCTCAGAGATTATGGTAATGCCCTTTAATCACTGAAGTAAGACCTTTGCTAATGGGCAGCAGCTAGGAATCAAGCACTACTTTTCAACCTCTCTGAGACCTGTGGTCTATACAGCCACTGATGGTTGATGGAAGATACACAAGCTACATACTGTAGCTTGCAAACTCCTGTAAATATGCCTAGTTTGCCCTACTGATGCATCTCCACTTCACTACATCAATGGAAGATGCCCTCCAGTCAACACATCCTTGCTCTTTACAGGGGCCTGAATTTATTGCATCAACCAGAAAGCACTTCTGGCATCGATTGAACAGGTCTATACAGCTTGCTCAATTTATCCCGCTGCATCAATGTGTGGCCCCAGCAGTGTAGGCATACCCTGAGTATTGTGTTTTTAAAAATTCAGCCTCTTCTTCATATATCATTTGAGAAAGCAGGGCCCAATCTTTTTATAAAACAACCTCCCCGTCCCTCTGCCTTCCTTTTGTGTAAGCATTCAAATGTTTTTTGTTCCATGTTCTATGTTGTGGAATAAAGTCTTTGACCACTTATATGCAAATTTGACTCAGTTGTCTTGGGGTTAAACAGGGACTATGGATTTTTCTCGCATTACATCAAGTGAATTGACCTCCCCCCTCCTCTATGTGCTGTTCCCCAGTGTTTTGAATCCTAACACCTACTTTGATTTGCTGTTACAGCCTGACCTGATGCTATGTCATACACTCCCCTGCATTTAATTTCCTCCCACTCTGTAACTTTCCTATCTTCAAAGCGTCTGACGAAGTGGGATTTTCTCCCACGAAAGCTCATGCGATTAATAAATCTGTTAGTCTTTAAAAGTGCCACAAGACTCTTTTGTCTTTCTACAATAGACTAACACGGCTACCCCTTTGGGATTTGACCATATTGTCACTTATGGGGACAGATCCTCCATTATTTCAAGGTTTTTAAAATTTCCCTAAAATGTAATCTGTTCCCCACACTGTGACCTACACACTTTTATCCAAAATATCCTTCATGCGCCTAAGGAAAGTTTTGTGTTATGATTACCATAGCAACTGCAGTCCGACAGCTGCCTTGATATTTGGTCTTCTGCTGCTTTCAAAATGCTGTTTCTTTTTTGCTAATAAAGCTGTTCTAAATTACTTTATTTTTCAATACATTTTTCATTCCCCTAAAAATAAAAAGCAGAGACAACTTTGGTAATTATTACTATATTTGTTAATTGTTTTTAAGCTTCATTTAAGCCATAAGCATTTTAAAGTTTTTCTGGGGCAGTTCTTTGTTTGTCAATAATTTCCTTTTTGTAGGTCGATGGCCATGCTATGTGGCATATAGCTGCCATAAAGTGCTAAGGGACAAATTCAATCACCACACACAGTTGCAATCCTTCCACCCTCCACATGGGGCATGACAGCGGGGAGGTGCCGTCAAAGTCTCCTGGTATCATCACTCACTCAACTCTGATTTGAGACTCTGGATGCTATGCTCTCATTTACTGTATTGCCCTTAGCTATTGGTCACCTTCCATCCTGCTTCTCACTTGCCACAACAATGGTCCTATCTCGCTCTATCAGCCCAATGTGGTTCTCATTCTCCCTGCTGTCTTCTCTCCCTCCCTCAGTTTCCATCTCCCTTGCCCACCAGATTTTCTTATTTCAACAACCTGTCATGACTTTGCTGAGCAGTCTAAGGAGAGCAGAGAGTAGAGTGGTGCATTTGCTAAGTAGTAAATCTTCTCTGCTCTTCTCTCTCCTGCATTATCTATTTAGCCTGCGAATTCTTCAGAGCATTAAAAAACCTGTTCTTAAGGAGCCTATCACATGGTTGGTACTGTTCAAATAACAAATAATGATAAAGCCATTTTTCCAGGTGTATAGTTGGTTTTGAAGCACTGAACCAGTGGTTCTCAACCTTTTGCAGGTCATGACACATTTGGCAGCATATCATGACCCTACAGGACACATCAGTCCACATCCCCCAGGCCAAATCCAGCCCTCTCCCTGGCTCTCCGCAACACATTTACCTCTGACTGGTGACACAATAATGTGTCCCAAAACAGTGGTTAAGAACCACTGCTCTAAACTACCGAGGAACCTTTACCATTTGTAATGACAGTCAATGGTAAAGACATATGAGACATACGTATGATAGGTGTTAGTTTAAATGACACACATGGCCAAGAACCAGTGTCCTGAAATTTATTTAATAAAGATAAATTTTCACTTACCACAAACCGGATAACAGAAATGGCTAGAGAAGGATTAGCACTTTGCCACCATATTGCTTTAATCCCCAGATTGAATTGATCTTAAATCCAGCTAATCAGCATTGATACAGTTTTTAGCTGGAGCTCTTCTGCTGGTGTCTGCAAGCAGAATGAATTTTCACTCCTTAGTTTACTCATCATATATGTTAAAAATGTTCAGGAACTCGAAAAGTCAAGCGGATTGAATTGGCCTTAACAATGACAAAATCATAGCATCTGACTCTAACCCCCATGCAAAAGTAAATCTGTGAGAGGAGTCAGCATGAGATGAAAGATCTCCATCTCATCTGGTGCGATCTGGCACTGGCATGAAGGGCCAGGCTATTTGTACTTACATTGAGACATGATACCAACAAACTTAGTAGGCATAACCCGACACAAGAAAATCAAAACTCCCACAAAACACGGGTTAATTTATGCTTCTGAATAATTGTGTCTGTTGATTTTTAAAAGAAGTGAGTAAAATACACTAATTGGTTGTTGCACAGCTAAAAATGGACCACAGGAAATCCACCTAAAGCCAGTGATGCAGAATTGTTAACATGGCTCTGAAAGAGGGTCATAAGCTGTGGGGAACAAACACACAGCTAATGATCATTTTCTAGGAACAAACATCTATTAATAGAGATTACACAAAAAATAAGTTTTTCCACTCTGTGTAAAGAACCATTGAGGTTTCAAGTCCTTTTTTTTCCTCAATGGAAACAAGAGTTGTATAATGCAGTACAGAGGAACCCACTATTTATAAAATACTAACTGGAGATAAGAAAGAGCTTTGTTATTTACAGCTGCATTTTGAATTTTTTTCATGTATGCTAGTCTCTTATAGCTTTAAAATTAACAGTTTAGTACCACACTTTTTTGTAGCAGTCATGATAGTCAAAGACAATCACGTATAAATAGTAACAAATGGTTTCTTTATGGGGATTAAAGATTCTGTTAATCGGATATCCTAATGTCTGTACAAATGTGTAAAACAGGAAGACTAAATAAATATTTGTTTTTTCAAAAACAGATAGAAACACTGTGTATGAATTTGCTTTCAAGACATAAAAGCCTGCATTATTGATCCTGAGTCCCTCCCAGTAAAATGGGTGTAAATCAGATGTAGTTCTATTCATCGCTGGAGTTTTACCAGTGTGAAACCAATGTAAGTGAAAGAAGAAAAAGGCTCATTGTGTTTTTAGTTTTGTTTAATATAGACTAGAGGGAAGAAAATTGTTTTTATCCTTCATCCTTTTTCTCATACATGTCATTGGTGGATTTTCATCCCTTGGAGGATTGGTGAATGTGGGAATACAGACTCTAATACAAAACACTTGGCCTGCTTTCAGTTCCTAGCACATACTCCAGAGTTCATGTTATGGTTATCAGAAAGAATCTATGAAAAATGAAGCTGCACACAACTGTGGATCATCAGCATGGCTTAACCTTGTCAAGTGGGGATGAAACAGGAAGTGCTTTGTGACACTGACTGGCAGAAATACAAACTGATGAAGAAAACACACTGCAGGAAAGAGGATCTTTGACAGTGAGTTAAAGCACAGGATGTTAACTAGACCAATATTCTACCATGGCCAAGATCAGAGAAAGTTGACATACTTGTTAGATGTTTCAGCAAAAGAATCAATTCCAGCAATTTTTTTTTAAACTTCTCCTACAACCCCATTTACCAAAAGGTGGCTGAGGGCAATAAGGGTATGCCCTGAGTGATAACATTTTTAATTGTACAAATGCCATTCTTATGTCATAATCCAAAGGTCAATGCAGCAGCAGGTCCTGAACAGATGTGCTCTAATGTGCTAAGTAATGTGGAGAAGAAGTTGTATGGTCCTAGTAAGGTTAAAAAAAACATTAGTAAATCAGTGGTGCCACTCATGGGGGCATTTGCCTGCCTCCCTCCCTTCCAACATCTTTCATGTATTTCTGTACTTCATTAAGAAACTTTAGCAAATCAAATAGACAAATAAAAGTCCACACATACAGCTTATGAACAATGGCCAGCGTCCAGACGAAGTTGTGCAAATATTTTTTTATATATATATTTTCCATGTCTTCAAACTGAGGGCAAAGTCTTGCACTTCTTTGCAATGGCTGTAAAAGTGACTGGGAGCAGAAATGGTCCCTGAGCCTGAGTTCCAAAACACCTTTGAACTCAAACATGAGAAACCTTTCAATAATGAGATCTCAGTTATACTGTATCATCATGTCCTTAAAAAAAATACTATTAAAATTTAAATAGAGTTTTAAAGTTTAATTTACAATTTAATTTAATTTAAATTAAATAGATCTAACAATTGCATTTAAATTTTAAAATTGTATTTAAATTTAAAAGGATCTAGCAATTGTAAATTAGCAATTTAAATTAATTAGATCTAGCAATTGTATTTGCTAATTTACAATTGGTAGGTCTATTTAATTTAAATACAGTTTGAAAAAATTAAATACAATTGCTAGATCTATTTGCAAAGGTCGTATTTCCACATGCAACATGAAGAAGAGTTTGCAACAGGTGGTTGTTCAGGTGGTTTGCAGCTTTTCTCACAATCAACTCATTCTTTTTTGTATGAGAAGAAAGATATTTTCTTAGAAGCTTTCACAATAGGTGCAAAGAGAAAAGTCATCTTCAGCTTTAAATAGAATACTGTTTTATTCAATGTGCTAAACCACTGTTTACACAGAATGTCATTATACTTACTCTTTTCCTGTTTGTCTCATAACTACAGTGTGAGATTTAACATATTGATAGAAGTTTAAAGTGCTGACCGCAAAAAATATTAGTCTCATGGTTATACTTCATATTAAAAGAATGTTTTCAAGTATTACTTGGTTCCTAAATTGACATCCGTTCAAATATTAACGTCACTTCAGATGCAAAGAAGTCTATCATCATGATACATATTGGTGCCAGTGACAGAGTCAAGCACAAAAGAGAAGTCACGGAAGGCACACCATGGGAAGAAGGCATAAGCCCAGGATCTCTACATCCATTTTCTCTTAAATCCTTCTAGAATCAACCGGACTGTGGGAACTTCAGGGTCTTGGGCCTAGTCTAGGAATGGTTTGCCATGTCAACTTTATTGACAAATCCTTCTTTGGAGACACAAATTACACCGGCAATTTTCTTTGTTTATTTGCTGATAGAGCTTATATTAGTTCCCTGAATGATACAACTTATAGTCTGTCAAAGGACATTTTTTTTGATAGTACAATTCTGTTAACCTGGAGGGGGTCTTAGCAGTGCAAAGAGACATTCCCCACAATCCATATTGCTATATTAGCAAAAACGTATAATGTAGACCTGGCCATAGTGTGTAGATAGGAAGATGTAAAGTGCATTGAAGAATTTTTAAGGAAGTGAAGAGCTCATACAGAAGGGATGACTCTAAAAATAGTGGAGCTACATTCCTGTGACAAAAACCATAGCCAACCTGAGTTGAGTAACCTGAGTTACCTGTCACAAAGATGAGTAACCTGTCACAGGTCTTGGCTCATCCCTTGTTCCCTGTTAATCCTTTTTAGGGCCCTCTTCCAGCATGCAACTTCTTGCCCCACTTCATCAGCACCAGGCAGAGGGGGCATCTGAGAGCAGACTCCCCCAGGAGTGCTCTTAAGCTAATGTCCCAGTCCTTTTTAGTGCAGAGTCTGAAGTTTCTGCAGGTCCTGCACTTATCTCAAACATGGGTGTCACCCAAGGACTTGAAGCAGTTCTGGTGAGGCTTGTTTATGGGCATGGGCTTCTTACATGAAGTGCATAGCCTGCTCTCTGAGGCGGTGTCCCTTCAGGACTAACTGAGACATGGGAGACTGATTGAAATTAAAGTAATAGTGTGCTGCATTTAAACAGTGTAAATTGAGACTAGATGTCTTGCTAAAAGATAAAGAGTCTTGTGGCACTTTAAGTGCTACAGGACACCTTGTTTGTTTGGCTGAACTAGACTGACATGGCTACCACTCTGGAACTTGCTAAAGGATGTACTCTAGCTCATTTAGAGGCTGAGCCTCATGCAAGAACCATGTAATGACATTCTAATGCCCAATATACATAGCAGGTCAGAAGGAAGGATCTTAAAGGTCTCATCACCTGAAAAATCTATGAATAACCCAGGTATAAATTATACTAAAAGGACACATTTACTCATCCAAATGAGGCAATAGTAGTTTATCTGAAATATTCCACAGAAATCTAAAGTTTGAAATTCAAGTTGATTGCTTTTTCCTTTACTAAATGTGCCTGTTCATTTATTCAATTTTTATTATAACATATTGCAACACCATCTAGTGTTAATTTATTTTAAAAAGCAACTTAAAAATATTAGAACAAGAAAAAAAACCCACTGGAGTCTTTGTGCAATATATTTTTGTTCTAATATAACATGTACAAATACTACCAGTTAATTGTATGTTTGATCATCAATTTCCTGTCTTTTGCAGGTAAATACTCCCACACAGGAAACACAGATATAGTACTTTTGAGTATAGAAGCTTTCAACCACTTTTAGTTTATTTTGTGGTCATTCTACATGTTAGTGTTCATCTCTCATCTCCTAATAGGACCTTAAACCAATCATCTTAATGAGGTTTAATAAAAGGCAATAAACTATGCTAACAATATAAATTGAAAGTAAACACATAATAGGGGAGTTATAATACTGTTCACCATTATCAAGGGCAACAATTTATTAGATTTCTGTTTACAAAATATCAATGCCTACAGTCAGTGTTTTTTTTGTTTAAGAAAAAAAAAAGTTGCCAGCACTTGGCCAGAGACTTGGGGCTGCCGGTGGCAGCAGGAGCCGGGGCCACATCACTGTGGAAAAAAGGGTGCTGGTACTCAGTACCCCTGAGTACCATCACAAAAAAAGGTGGCAGTGCTCAGTACCCCTGAGTACAATCACAAAAAAAATGCCTTGCCTACAGTACATGTGAGTGTATAAGACATTATCAAATTTACAGTTTTTTTCCAGAAATGACTCGGGCCTATTCCATAGTATTCTGCGAAGAAATCTTAGCAAGCTATTGAGTTAGGGTCTGATCCAACGCCAAAACAATTCAACAACAAAACTCCCATTGACTTCAGTGGTGAAGGGTTGAACTCCTGGAGATGAGTAGATACTTAAAGGCTTCCCTCACTCTAACCTGCCCCACAAAAGTGTTAGAAATTTCCCGCTTAAAAGGTTTTGTCAGAACCTATCTTAACTAGATTCGCTAAAAAATGACTGGGACAAAACAGAATCTCAGCTACATAGATGCAATCAGATATTTAATTGCAGGGATTTTTTGCTCACAATAACATGGTAAAATATAACATGTGGGGGCAGTTAGGAATTTGCCCCTGTTTGTGTCAGGTCATATTGGGAAGGACTTTTGCATCATTTATATCACCAAGACCAGGTAGGTATAAATCACATAGTTCCTGTACCTGTGGAGGCTAGGCACTGGGGGAAGTCAAATCTATTCATTTACTATATCTTACAATTTGATGTTACATAAGGCTCTCCAGTCACAAACAGTGAATACTAGAAATCACAAGAGCCTGTGCAATTTGGAGCCAAGCTCTGACAGCATTTGAAGTCAGGCAGAAAAACACAAAGTGTCCAGATCTCAAACAAGACATGCCACAGTCACATGTGGTTTTAAGGGGCTCACTAGCAGGGCAGGCATTCACACACGCTCCCACACAGTGAGACACAATGGTTTCGTGGAAATAGCAACTAATCCACTTCAACTCATTTCCTAGAATTTCTTGCAAAAAAGTATTCTACATTCATTCTAATATTATATAATAGAACTGGCACCAGTGAATGCTACAATTCACACCACAAAGGGCCTGACTCACCAATGCATTACTCCAGTTCTACACCATCTAATTCTATTGATTTAAGTGGAGTCACACCTCTGGATAATGGGTAACACAGTGGTGATTCAGAAATCCATTATAACAACCCCCCCTACCCCCCGCCCCGCCATTTTCACTCACTTGTAGCTTTGTGAAGAATTCTCTTTTAGGGCTTAGTCTGTGACCTCTGCCTGCAAGGTGAATTTTTTTCAAGAGTTTGAGGATAATCTGTTCAGCCTGTGACGCTGTCTGGATTTAGGGAACCATTTATGATATTATTTTGTATTAATATTTTATAATTGTTATAATCCATAGGAACTATGCCATGTTTGGTGTCAATAGAAAGGTAGTAATTTGTGGGAAATGATTATATAGTTTATGTGTAGGATTTGTATTCATATTAGAAGTTAGGAATATGATTGTTATATTTTAATTTGTGTGAGTCTGGGGAAATTCCCCAGACTGAATGTCTACCCAGCCATTGTCCCCTTAATGGTCCATTAAGGAAGCTCCCCAGTACAATGGGCTGAAGGAGAAAACCTGTTGAGTCACTAGGACTTGAACATGTGACAGCAACTCCAGTTTGATTGGAAAGAACTGCACACACATGGAGAAGGCCAGAGGTGATAAAAGGCAGCAGCCCCGACTCCATCTTGTTCTCAAGTCCCCAGTCTACAGCCAACACCCATCTCTGGAACTATTCCTCTGAGACTGGACAAAGGATTGAGGCCCACCCGGGTGCTGGGTGTTTACCAGAGGAACAAGCCTGCAAACTGCTCTACATGAACTTTAAATCATTTGTATGCATGTGATTGACTTTGGCACTTTAACATCTCTCATACTTTGCTTCTTTTCATTTAATATTAAACCTTTAGTTATAGTTGCTAAAGGATTGGCTATCAGTGTGGTATTTTGGTTAAGATCCAAACCTATATTGTTCGGTGGGACGTGGCTGGCCCTTTGGGGTCAGGAGAACCTATTTCTTTCTGTGCGGCTAGATGGGAGCCAGAGGAGCTGGAGTGCAATAGAGGGGCTGTTTCTATTTTGGGCAGAGTTCTTGGTACCCAGTGTGGGGAACCAGAAGCCTGGTTGTGACTGATAGGGAGACTGGTTTAAGTACCACCCATCAGTGTGTGAGGAGTTTAGCTCCCATTTTTGCACGTCCAGGAGGGTATCCCAGGAGGCCCCGGTCACACAGCCATTTCTGAGGGCCATGCAAGGGCTTCTGGGATTTTTAGTTCCAGTCAGTGGCACAAGGAGTGGGAAGCAGATTGTGCTGTCATCCTCACTCTCCCTGGCCCATAAATGCATGTTGGATTTACTAACAGCCCATGGAAGCCTTTCATTGAGCTAAGAAAAGGGAAGGTCTGACTGGAAAAATCAACTGAATGATCAATTGGAAAGGGCACCTCTAGCGATACCCTGAAGAATGCTTAAGATCTGTGGACCTGACCCTCTGACAACAAAGATGGCAACAAGGGAACAAGGAGTAGGCAGAAATAAGGGAGAGGTCATCAGAAAAACATGTTCTCATGACCTTTTCACCATTTTGATTTACATTTTAGATCTGCATTTGAAACTGGATCATTCTCAAGAATCGGATAAAAATAAAGCCTCCTGAATTCTTATTTTGGAGGCATCTCATTCCAGACACTGGCAGCTCAGCCTATCTCTGCTTTTTCAACTGAACAAAAAGGGTGGGGTTTTCAAAAGTGCTTAGCATTGACCTAACTTTGCTCCTCTTGAAGGCAGTGAGAGCTACACCATTTACTGCATAAGAGCCAGAGTTAGGCCAAAGCAAAGGGCTTTCAAGAAGCCTGCCTGAAGGTATTTAGAGTATTCATTTCTGATAGAACACCTTTGGAAATACACATACTGTCACACCCACCTGTATTTGTTCTTGCTCTCTGTAATAATGTTGTTAAACATATTGTAAATGAACCATTCTAAAAACCCTGGAGAAAAATTTGTAAAAATATTTTCATCAATACTCCTAGACTCGAATCCTGTTTCAATTCTTAACATACAACACTAGCATAAACAAAACTATACATCTTTTCTTTTGAAAACAGAAAACGCCAAGAGACAACCAATTGAATTACTCACATGTCGCTGTTTGGAAAAGCAATGTCCTGGAAAGAGTATCATAAACAAGATTATCCATGGGAAGGGATGTGTCCTGGCTGGCACATGGTGTTTTTGTTTGTTTTTCAATTTTCTTTATTTAAAACTATTCAAGAAAGATGAACTGGTTGGTTGTTTTACAATATATTGGCATGAATGGAATCACCAATGGCAGTGGTACACAGTACTAATTTTTTTTTTAAATGAGTGAACAGTGTAGAGTCTTTGAAGGAATCCTGTGGTGTTGATAGTTTTGATGATGATGAATCTTTTGGGGAGCTGTTGCAAGCCGGCAAGATTGTTTGCTCTCTATCTCTCTAGCAAGAGTCAGTTCTTGGGGTGGTGTTGCTTCTTGATAACTGGGCATTGGTGTTGGACTGTGAGTTATGAAGGGATGGGGGGGACTTATCTACATTCCCTTTTGTGACCAGCACTGCTGTATGTGTGTAAATAAAACAACTTATGCTAAGAAGAGACCCAGACTCTGAGTCTCTGATTTCTCCTTGAATGGGAAGCCAACTTGCAGGACCTTGCTACCATTTAGCAGAGGGACGATATCAGTAAGTTCTTTTAATGCTGTCTTTTTTCCTATTTGTTTTCTTAGCTTCGGCATAATCAGAGCCATTTGGCTCAGCTTCATATTCAATGTAGGTTTGATCCAAACTGATCATGTTGTAGCCCAAGGTCCAGAGTGCTTCAGCAGCAGCAGTGAGAACTACA
>ML685903.1:8263630-8348398 GCA_007922175.1 Pelusios castaneus
GACCTCCCCAGCTGTAATTTGAAACCATTGCTCCTTGTTCTGTCCTCTGTTACCATCGAGAACAGCCTAGCTCCCTCCTCTTTGGAACACCCCTTCAAGTAGTTGAAGGTTGCTATCAAATCTTTCCTCAGTCTTCTCTTCTGTAGACTAAATATGCCTAGTTCCTTCAGTCTCTCCTCATAAGTCATGTGCCCCAGCCCCCTAATCGTTTTTGTTGCCCTCCACTGGACTCTTTATAATTTGTCTACAGAGCCCAAAACTGGACACAGTATTCCAGATGCGGCCTCACCAGTGTCGAATAGAGAGGAATTATCACATCCCTCGATCTGCTGGCAATACTCCTACTGATGTAAGTGAACTACCAAAATCTCTTACCATCACAGCTAGTTATAATTGTTCTATGGACTTCTGCAAAATAGAAACCAAGTACATTGCCAAATGAGACAAAAGGGAACGTGTAATATTTGCAAACCAGGAGAGAAGAACTGCTAATATAAAAAGTGGGAGCAGACAGTTTTCTTTTTCCTTTGTGCATAATCTGTACTGCAGCTAGTAATGAACAGACATTGTGGGGAAAGACAATTCTAAGGGTTCATACTCCATTTTGTTTGCTAAAAAAAAGATTCATGTAAAATAAGGTCTATGAGTCATTGCACAGACATACTTGTATGTCAATCCAAATAGACAAGACAAGCACAGAGATTGGTGGAAGGGCTCAAACATACAAGCAACGTGATCAATGCGATTGCAGCAACTATGTTCCATAAATCTTTTTTGGGGGGGGTGGAAGGAGGAGGTTAGTTAGGAGGGTATAAGGCACATGGAAAAACAAGGAGAGAAAGGGGCTGAGTGGGGCAAGGCTGGGCAGAAAAAGGTAAAAGGGCAGGTATGCAGTAAAGCTGAAGAAAAGACACTGTGGTGCAATCAGAAGCTAGAGAAAAAAAACATCAATCAGCAAAGGACAGAGAAAGTCCAGTCAAAATTGTAGAAAGTGTTCTGACTTTTTCTTCACTGGCTGCTTTTGATCCTACCAACTGGTGTCTGAGTGGTTCATCACCACAGTTTTTTCCCAAGACTGTACAGCCAAGGGCGGGGATGCACCAGCTGAGTCTTACTTTCCCTCCAGAGTGGGGAAGATTATCGGCTCATGGAAGTTTATGTTTGTATGTTAAATTTTGATCTCCATCTTCAGACTATGCCCATTTCTGTAGACTGATGAAAGAAAGACTTTTTAGAGTAAACAAGTGACTTCCTGGCCAGTTGTTACTTTAGTGTGTAACCCTTCTTCTATGCAAAGCGAGCAACAGCAAAGGGCCGGGTCCTATATCTAGGCATTCCTGTCAATGATACACCAAACCAGCTGGAGACCCCACCCAATCACACACCATACCCCTGGTCGCCCCCAAAAGGCAATACTTCTCCTCTCACAAGCATAGAGTCTGAGTGTAGAAAGTAAACCTTTTAATAAAAGGAGAAAGATAATACAGGACTGGATTGGGAAAACAGTGCAGGAAGAATTCATAAACACAATGAGCTGAACCTGCCCCACCCCAGAGTATGTGGGGTGTGTCGTTTACCTCCTTCTTCTTGTTTTTCCCAGCCCTACTGACCATCACAGGGCAGTGTCCACCTCTCAGTTGGGCTCATCTAGTCCTGTTCTGCAGGCTCCTGCTGGGCATGGTCTTGACCAGGCTTTCTCCACTGCCAGCCCTGGGCCTCCCCTCATCGAGTCCTCACTGCTGGCTCCCACCCACCATCTGCAGGGTCCTCTCTGCTGATTGTCAGTCAAGGTTGCCCAGTTTCTTTAGTGATTTCAGTTTTTAGTGAAAAATGAGCTTTCAACTTACTGGAAAACCTTGTGCGGCACAAGAGCAATGTCCCTACTCGTTAACGAAAGACTCCAAGAGAAATCATTAATTCTACCTTTTAACTTTAGGAGATGGTCAACCCATGCCTGAGGGTAGCCCTTTGTCAGGGCTAGAGCAATCACAACAGGAGACTTCTCAACCCCATCCCTGCTGTCCTTATAATGCCAGAGCACTCATCTGCTCTCCTTTTGAGCTCTATTTAGAAGTGTGTGAATTTTTTTCATCAGAACAAGCTAAGCACAGTTCTACTGTCCTTTGTTCATACAGTCGAAGGGACAGCATTTCATTACCCCTGCAGTTAACACAAAAGTGATTTGTAACTCAAAGCCAGCCATACTAACCATTTTCCATCATGCTCAACATCTAGGTGGGTTTATCCATATACAGTGAAATTATACCAATTTCTTAATTGTACTCATGAAAATTCAAAGCCCATGCAAATAAGGTGCCTTTCAGCTGCTAAGCATGGGGAGTGCCCTCAGACAGTCAGACCTTGCTTACAGTTGGTTAACTTGTTCCTGAAAAGCTCAGATACTACACTGTGGAGAGCCAAGTATAACTGTAGTTTAGACAGACAACAGAGTCCTGTGGCACTTTTAAAGACTAACAGATTTATTATTTTCTCCCACGAAAGCTCATGCGATAAATAAATCTGTTAGTCTTTAAAAGTGCCACAGGACTCTGTTGTCTTTCTACAATAGACTAACACGGCTACCCCTTTGTAGTTTAGACAGATAGATTCATAAACTCTAAAGCAGGGCTCAACAAAACCCAGGCACCACATTGCCATGGCGACTAAAAGTTGCAGGCTGGTGCCTAGGAGTGAGCTATGGGTTGTTTTGTTTGGGGGGGGGGGGGGGGGGGTATGTGGCTTTTTTTAAATTTAGGAGCTAGCTGTTTTTATCTTTAGTCACTAGAGGGTGCTCCTCCATTGCATTTTTCACTAGAGCTAGGCAGCCTAGGGAAAATGCAGCAGAAGAGCGCCCTCTGTGACCAAAAAAAGTAGGGATTCAGCAGCATTTCCGTGGCAAGGGGCAAGAGGCTGGTTCCACAGCCAAGGCTGCCCAAGCTAGACAGCTTGCTTTGAAGCTGGGTACCTCGCTTAGCGGCATTATTTTTTACCTCTGCTCTAAGGTCAGAAGGACCAATATGATCATCTAGACTGACCTCCTGCACAATGCAGGCCAAAGAATTAGTTAATTCGAACTAATTTTAGTTAGTTCGGATTAACGTAATTCGATCTAGCATGGCCCCACTAGAATGCTAGTTCGAACTAACCATGGCCATGCAGGACACTTGCTTACTTTGAATTAGTCAGTTGCAGGAAGGTCAATCTGCCGATTAGTTCGAACTAAGCAGTTGGTTCGAACTCATATGGCCACATTTGACTTAGTTCGAATTAACGAATCAAATTAACCATTAATTCGAACTAAGCAATCAAATGTATTCATTCGAATTAAGGAAGCCCTTAATTCGAACTAATGAAAGCCTAGTGTGGCCAAGGCTTAAGTTAGTTCGAATTAAGGAAGCTTAATTCAAACTAACTTGCAAGTTTAGACAGCCTATGATTCCCCAAAATTCACCCGTTGCTGCAGAACTATGTGCCAGAACCTGATTAAATTGAAAGCAAAATTATTTTTCTAACATTGGTGGTTGCAGAGAGAGACAGCTTGAAAAAACAGGTTTCTTACCTGTAACAGGTGTTCTTCGAGAGGTGTGCTCATGCCGATTCCAATTCAGGTGTATGCGCGCGGCGTGCACAGTCGTCGGAGACTTTTTCCCCAGCGGTACCCGTCGGGTCGTAGCAGGCGCCCCCTGGAGTGGCGCCTTATGGCGCTGTATAAGTACTCCTGCCGACCCGACCGTCCACCAGTTCCTTCTTGCCTGGCTTCCGACCAGAGGGGTTGGTGGGTGGGTATTGGAATGGGCATGAGCACACCTCTCGAAGAACACCTGTTTTTCTTCGTCGAGTGTGCTCATGCCGATTCCAATTCAGGTGAGTCACGAGCTGGCCTAGTGGAGGTGGGGGTCGGAGCCTTTCATTGCCGTACTGAGGACTGCTCTCCCCACCGCAGCGTCTGCAGCGCTTTGCTGGTTAATAGCGTAATGTGCCGTGAAGGTGTGTATAGAGGACCAGGTTGCAGCCCTGCAGATTTCTGTAACTGGGACGTGAGCCGGGAACGCGGCTGAGGAGGCCTGCGCCCGGGTCGAGTGGGCTGTACGTGACGGGGCAGGGCGGTTCGCCAAACCGTAGCAGGCTTTGATGCACGAGGAGATCCAGGAGGAAATCCTCTGTGATGACACCGGCTCGCCTCTCATTCTTTCAGCTATGGCCACAAAGAGTTGGGGAGTCTTTCTGAAGGCCCGTGTTCTATCGATATAGAAGGCTAGCGCTCTGCAGACGTCCAGGGTGTGCAGGACTCTTTCCCTGTCATTGGCGTGGGGCTTCGGGAAAAAGACGGGTAGGAAAATTTCCTGGCTGCAGTGAAAGCTAGACACCACCTTAGGAAGAAAGGAGGGGTGAGGGCGTAACTGTACTTTGTCCTCGTGGAACACAGTGTAGGGTAGCTCCGCCGTGAGTGCTTTCAGTTCGGAGACCCTGCGGGCCGAAGTGATCGCCACTAGGAAGGCGACCTTCCATGACAAGTAGAGTAGGGAACATGAGCCCATGGGTTCGAAGGGGGGCCCCATGATCTTAGATAGCACCAAGTTCAGGTCCCATGCTGGTGTTGGGCGGCGGGCTTGAGGGTAAATCCTCTCTAGACCTTTGATAAAGCATGTCATTAAGGGATGGGAGAAAAGGGGCCTACCCCGTTCTGTATTGCGGAATGCTGAAATAGCGGCGAGGTGCACCCTGATGGACGCCAGGGCTAAGCCGGATTCCTTTAGCTGCAGGAGGTAGTCTAGGATCAAGGGAATAGGGGCCGTCTCTGGGGGGACCCCTTTATCCTGAGCCCAAATGGAAAAGCGGGACCATTTGGCCGTATACGCTTTCCTTGTGGATGGCTTTCTGCTTTCTAGAAGGATCCTTCTGACCTGATGAGAGCACGCCCTTTCCACTTCGTTCAGCCACAGATCCTCCAAGCCGTCAGGTGCAGGGACCGGAGGTTGTGATGACGTAGGTGCCCGTGGGCCTGGGAGATCAGGTCCGGCCAGTGGGGCAATGGTATCGGGGGGCTCGCTGAGAGTTGGAGCATTGTTGAGTACCAATGCTGCCTGGGCCATGCCGGGGCAATCAGTATGACTGACGCTCTGTCTCTTTTCGCTTTCAGAAGGACTCTGTGGACGAGGGGAAAGGGCGGGAAGGCATACAGCAAACCCTGCCCCCAGTCGAGAAGGAAGGCGTCTGATAGGGACCCCGGGCTGTGGCCTTGGAAGGAACAGAACTGGGGGCACTTCCTGTTTTCCTTGGTGGCGAAGAGGTCCACTCGGGGAAAGCCCCACCTTCGGAAAATCTCCCACAGCACGTCTGTTCTGATTGACCATTCGTGAGCTTCGAACTCCCGGCTGAGGCGATCTGCTAGAGTGTTTTGGGAACTGGGGAGATGTGAAGCCTCCAGGTATATCGAGTGAGCGATACACTCCTCCCACAGTTTCATCGATTCCCTGCAAACGGGTGTGGATCGTGCTCCCCCATCTGTTCAGATAGAACATTGCCGCGGTGTTGTCCGTGAGGACTGAAACGTTTAAGCCCCGGATTTGAGGCCGAAAGGCACGGCACGCCAGACGAACTGCTCTTAGCTCTTTCACATGTATATGTAATCCTATCTCTTGCCGGGACCAGAGACCTTGGGTGCGAGCGTTGCCCAGATGGGCTCCCCATCCCACTTGGGAGGCGTCCGTGACTAGCGTTACGGTGGGGTGGGGTTTTAAGAAGGGGACTCCCGACATGACGTGCTCCCTACCCAACCACCATTGGAGTGACAGTATTACCGGGGGAGGGAGCCGAACCACTTTGTCCGGGTCGTCCTTGGCCGGGTGGAATGTTGATTTGAGCCACAGCTGCAGTGGCCGGAGGTGGAGTCTGGCAAACTGGACTACATAAACGCATGATGCCATGTGGCCCAACAGGGTCAGGCAGGTCCTTGCTGTGGTGGTTGGAAAGGCACTCATGGACTTTATGATATCCCCCCTGGTTTGGAACCTGGCCTCCGGGAGGAAAGCCCTGCCCTGTGTAGAATCCATGGTGGCCCCAATAAACTCGATTCTTTGAATTGGAATTAAAGTTGACTTTGACTCGTTTATTTGGAGGCCTAATGTCGTGAAGGCGTCCCTCACGAATGTCACTTGCGATTGCACCTGATCCTTGGACCGGCCTTTTATCAGCCAATCGTCTAGGTAAGGGTACACTTGTATGCCGCGTCTCCTGAGGAAGGCAGCCACCACCGACATACATTTGGTAAAGACCCTGGGGGCTAACGTGAGGCCGAACGGCAGAGAGGCAAACTGGAAGTGGTCCGAACCCACTTTGAATCTCAGGAATCTTCTGTGGGGAGGGAATATGGAGATGTGGAAGTATGCCTCTTTTAAGTCGAGGGCGGCATACCAGTCCCCCGGATCCATAGAGGGGATGATAGAGGCAAGGGATACCATACGGAAGTTTACCTTTCTTATGAATTTGTTGAGCGCCCATAGGTCAAAAATCGGTCTTAGGCCCCCTTTTGCCTTCGGGACAAGGAAATATCGTGAATAAAATCCCTTCCCTTGAAATTCTTGTGGGACCTTTTCTACCGCCCCTGATTTTAACATCTCCTGAACTTCCCCCATGAGGAGCTGTTAACATCTCCTGAACTTCCCCCATGAGGATCCCTGGAGAGGGATCGGGGTGGGTAGTGGTGGTGGGGGAGGATAGAAAATTGGATAGAGTAACCGTATTTTATTGTTCGGAGCACCCATTTGTCCGAGGTGATCTGGGACCAGGCCTGGTGGAAATGTGATAGCCTGTCGCGGAGGGGGGGGGGGGGGTCTGGATCCGGTAACGTGTCTGGAAGGTCGCCCTCGGTCGTACCATCAAAAGGTCGGCTTGGGGCCCTGGGGTTGCTTAGATGTGCCCCTCCCGGCGCTGGAGGGCTGTGGTTGCCTACGCCTATAGGTCTTCCCCCTGCCCCTAAACTAATCTTGTTTGGGGGGGTAAAACCGTCTGGTGGATGAGGGCTTGAAGTGTTTTCTCTGGGGCGCCGGCGTATGCATGCCCAGCGACCTAAGGGTAGCCCTAGAATCTTTGAGGCTATGTAGTTTTGAGTCCGTTTGCTCTGAAAAGAGCGCTTTGCCCTCGAAAGGAAGGTCCTGCAGGGTTGTCTGGACCTCTGGAGGAAGGCCTGACGCTTGGAGCCAGGAACATCTCCTCATGGTGACGCCTGAGGCCATGACCCTCGCCGCTGAATCTGCGGCGTCAAGGGCCGTTTGCAGGGATGTCCTGGCCACTGCCTTCCCGTCTGTGATCAGGGCCCCGAACTCCTCTCTGGATTCCGGCTGAATCTGCGTTTTAAATTTGGACATCGAGTCCCAGGAGTTGAAGTTGTACCTGCTGAGGATTGCTTGTTGGTTAGCAATCCTCATCTGAAGCCCCCCTGTGGTGTACACCTTCCTCCCAAAGAGGTCCAACCTCTTTGGGTCCTTGGCTTTCGGCGCTGGCCCTTGCTGGCCTTGGCGGTCTTTGTCATTCACCCCGGATACCACTAGGGAACTTGGCTGAGGATGAGTAAAAAGGTACTCGTGGCCTACAGAGGGGGCAAAGTACCTGCTGTCAATCCCCCTTGCCGTGGGGGGTATTCAAGATGGAGACTGCCACAATGTTTTAGTGGTCGTCTGTAGTGTTTTAATGATTGGCAGGGCTACCCTGGACGGGCCTTCCTGCGCCAGTATGTCTATCATTGGGTCGGGGTCTTCCCTGACCTCCTCAATTTGGAGGTTCAGACCTTGGGCTACTCTTTTTAGGAGTGACTGATGGGCTTTATAGTCCATCGGGGGGGTAATTGCCGATGGTTCCATTAGCGCCTCATCCGGGGAGGATGAGGAAGACACCGGTTTGCCTCCCTCCTGCTCCCCTTGCGCTTGTTCTCCCTGTTCCAGGATTTCACCCTCTTCTTCCAGGTGCGAAGCTGGGCTAAGGGCTGCGTGCTCCAGAAGCCCTGGGTCCCTTTCTTGGGGTGCCCGAGCCAGTGTCTCTGTGCAAGGCTTGGGGTCTGAGAGGTTGTGGCCCGCGTCTTTAGCTGGTTTGGAGCTCGATGTTATGGACCATTGTTCTGCTCCCGTTTTGCCCTGGGCTTGGTGATATGCCCAGGGGGTCCAGAAGGGCCACTGAACCGTTGTCTGCCACTGGGGATGGGTTGAATCCGGCTCGTCCCTACGTTGCGGGATTCTGGGCAGTAGGGAACCTGCCTCTGAGGTTATGGACTGGGACCTGGGGGACCAGGGCGGTGCCGATGACGGCATCTTGGTGTCCGTTCGGAAGGGCTGGGGCCCGTGGCCCTGCGGGCGGTGCCGGGTCAGTGAGCGGTACCGGGGTGACCTTTGTGTGCCTGCCTCTCGGTGCTGGGATCCAGAGTGGTACCGGGAACGTGAACGGTACCGGTACGGGGATCGATGCCGCGATCGTGAACGGTACCGATATTGATGGTATCGGTGCGGCGAACGGTACCCAGTCTGGTAATATGTCTGGTGCCGATCCTGCGCCTGGCCCCAAGATCCGGAGCGGTGCCGAGACCGAGATCAATGTCGGTAACCGGACCGAGAGCGGGACCGTGAGCGCTCACCCGATCGTGACCGGCGCCGCAGAGGGGGACTATAGCGGTGCCGAGGCTCCATTGGCCTCGAGGAGGGGGAGCGGTGGTGCCCCTTCGGAGACTCAGCTGCGCTCCAAGACGAAGGCCTGTATTTATATGGGGACCTGTGCCCGGACGTGGAACGGTGCCGGGAGGCAGACCCCGGCCTGGGCGATCTGCCCGGGGACGTCAGGAGCTGCGGAGACGACCGGTGACGGGAGAAGTGTTCGGGCCTCAGCATGGGCGGTTTTCCCCTGGAGGCGGTACCGGACCTTGACACGGTGCGCGATGAAGCGGGGGACTGAGCCGCCGTCAAGGCTATTAGTTCCCGCGCCGCCTCAAAGGTACCGGGGGTGGATGGCATATCCAGATCCCGATACTGCTCTGCTGCCCCGGAGACCCCGGTGGGGTGTGTCCTTGGGGGCGAGGCGGGCTCGAAGGCTGGCCACGTTGATCTTGGGTTTCTTGTGAACCCGTATCCGTGCTCTTAAGGGCCGGTAGTTTTGCCGGGGAGCGACCCTTCTCGGCTCTATGCCTTTTCCTCTGAGCCAGCGAGAGGGAGCGGTGCCGGGATGGCTTTCCCGCACTTGCGGCCTTGGCGGCGCCCGGTACCGGGGCTTTCGGTGCCGGGTTCCTCGATGATGCTGGGGGGCTCTGTACCGAGGCTCCCGGCGTCGAGTCGCCCGATTGGGGCCCCAGCGCCGCCTCCATTAACATTTGTTTGAGGCGTGCGCTTCTTTCTTTTCTGCTTCTGGGCTTGAATCCTCTGCAGATCTTGCACCGATCAGACTGGTGTGCCTCGCCCAAACACTTATGGCAAGAGTCGTGGGGGTCCCCTTTGGGCATTGGCTTGTGGCATGAACCACAGGGTTTAAACCCTTGGGTCCTGGGCATATCCCAGCCGGGGCAGCTCCGGGCGTCTTACAGTTGCGAAGAATCCGCTGAGAACGCTTGCCTAAGGCAAGCAAGTAGCTCCAGTGACCGTCACGGATGGCGGTAAGAAGGAACTGGTGGACGGTCGGGTCGGCAGGAGTACTTATACAGCGCCATAAGGCGCCACTCCAGGGGGCGCCTGCTACGACCCGACGGGTACCGCTGGGGAAAAAGTCTCCGATGACTGTGCACGCGGCGCGCGTACACCTGAATTGGAATCGGCATGAGCACACTCGACGAAGAACGATAGCTCTCAGACATATAAACTGCTCCACTCCATTTCTTCAGGGTCCCATTGAGCCCCTGGGTGTGATTCTACAACCCTGATATTTGGCATTTTTCCAAAACAAAATGGAATTCACCATTTTGCTGCAGTTAGGTTCACAATATTTAATTTTCTAGCTCCTTTTCTCAATGGGAAATGCTTGCAGCTGCTTCTCTAGCTTTCCCCACAAGGAAGGAGTTAATTGGATTATAGTGTGTTTTCCCTGCATTATTCCACGGAGCCAGTCAGTAGAGGGTTGGGGAATCAAAGCTACTATCCAGCCTGCAACCAGTGAGTGGCGGGAGAAGTGTAGGCTGGCCAGGTGAGACCTAGGGAGCTGAAGAGATGAGCTGCTGAAGCCAACTACAAGCTCCCCCACATGAAGGGAAAGAGCATGTGAGCTATTTTGTCTGGACAAGGACACTGTTCTGTCCTCGGGAGTCAGAACCACTGGAAAAAAATGGGGAAGGGAGGAATCCATCTGCAGTAAAAAGCATTGTTACAAAAAGACATCCAGGAACTTTACATGACTGATTTCAGCTGTGAACCATAGCTGTGAGTGCTTCTGTGGGAGGGAGGATGGTTACAAAGAGTAGGTCAAAGTGATGAAATGCTGTTGTATAATTTAGGCGTTCCTGCAGCGGAATGTGGTCCCATCCTGTCATGAAGTGCACAGACTCCTGCTCATGGTAAGTTTTGCTCTGACTTTCAGAGCCTGGAAAGTTACCATCAGTTTTCACTTGACAGACCCTCTGATTTTATCTTTTCCATTTATTTTAAGCTGTTTTCAAGCTCCATCAGCTCAAAATGTGGACAGGGTGCAACTGCCAATTTCTCCTGCCCGCTAATGCTAACATATGGAAGAATGGCCTGCATGGACAAGTCTATACATTTAGCTCAGTCCCCTCAGTTTTCTCATTGAAACTGTACTCTATTACCTTATGTTCCTACAGAGGGCTTTAGGAAGACTTTACAGGAGTCCAAATACATGCACACAACAGGACACAAGGACTGAAAAGGCAGAGCCTCTCTCTCTACAACTCCCAGATTATTGCTAAGCCATATAATAGTTTACAGTTTCATAAGAATGTTTACAAATTTATTGAGGGTTGTCTGTTTTTTTCCTTTATCTGTGGGTGAAGAATTTCATGCAAGTAAGGGACTAATGGTACTGGCTGGGGCCAGAAACTCTGGGGAAATATTGTGCAAGCTTCCTCATCTCTCTGCCAACTGACCTCAATTCTTGACCTGCAAAATCTCTGCTATTCATGTCGTGTGCCAAATTATGCAGTGGTTTTGAAAGGCACAAAACTAAACTATCAAACTCTTACTGACACGTGACCTAACTAGTATTTGAACTCAAATTTCAAGGTGACAGAGGTACACAAACCCTGGCACCACTTAGTGACCCAAAAGTTGGTGTTTTAGGACCAAACTTTCAAAAGCTTTCATTGAGGAGGGCAGCATGGCTAATTGGGTTCCCAGCATCAGCATCCCAGCACCAGACTCCAACTGAGCCAAGGAAGTGCCATCTCCCCAGATCAGCACTAAGGGGAGCTGGGCACAGGCTGTAGGGCTAACACTGGCTTGCTGGGGTCATCATGACCTGGGCTGCCCCCCTGGCAGAACAGAGTGCCACAGTCAGCCCAGAGACACACCTGCAGGAAGACAGAGCTGGAACACTGTGCCAAGAGCATGTGGAGGGGAAGAGGCAGAATGGGAATGGGCCACAGTCCAGGTACAAGTGCCTCCCCCCACGTAGGGAATTTTTGGCACTCCTGTCTGGTGCAAAGGAGGCAGACTAGTGCACCTCCACAGGGAGATGGCCCTCCCTGCATTCAGCATTTTCTCCCCTGCATGGTCAGGCTTTTTCCTTTTGAGAAGTCTTAGCCTGCCCAAGTCTCTTGTATGTGTCACCTGGGCTTGAAGGAATAGTCAGCCAAAAAATCAACTGTGTGCGCAAATCATCATTTAATATTCTGAGTAAATATTTTTATATCCTACTTACTGAACTGCTGCTGTACACCCAGGACAGCTGATTGGAAGGACTAGAAACTAAGAGTGTGTCTGAGTGGACATTTAAAACAAGCATTTGCTCTCAATTCAGGAAGTAGAACCTCAAGGCAAGTCAGGATATCTTTATCCCTATTTCCTATCCAAAGTATCAAACAACTAAGTATTTGTGCAGTGATTCTTTTCTTGGAGTGCCATAGGATATGTTGGCTGTTCCATTAGAAACTACATTTACCATTTTGTCATGCAAAGCGTAAAGCCATTCATGTTTGAAACAATGTGTGCTAATACAATTCAACTATTTTTTAGAATGTATTATTCTAGTCTTATTTATGGACCACAATTCACTTTAAGCAATCAATATACTACACCTGAAGAGTATAAGTGTACAGTAAACAGTACTCCACGTATAGTGCTTTTCTTTGTATGGACAAACTAAAAAAAATGTTTTCTATGTTTGCAGCAAGAAAAAGAAAGCCTGTTTAAAAACATTATAATCCTTTTCAAGATGAACATTAGTGTTTTCCTTTTAAAGGACACATTCCAGCTCTAAAGCCATTGCTTTTAGTTCAGCAATCATTACACAAAGGATTCAAGCACTGAAAGAAAAACACACTGTGCTCTATGAATGCTACTTTAGCATTATATCAACAATTGCACAGGGCCCAGAATTTAGCAAGATATTTGCTTTCAGCCTGCAAACTTCCATTGACTGAAGCAGACAGCATACAACATCAGGATCAATACAATGTGCCTAATTTGCTGCACAGTGAGAGCAAAGTGCAGAAATGCTGTGGACAGCTGTTGTCAGCACTATGTTTTATTGCTGTTAAGTTTACTTTATACTATTTCTGCCTTGGTCATGTTCCAGACAGAGGGGAAATAGAGGAAAGGGAGGTTACAAAACAAAAGGCATTAGAAGTTCCATATCAACTCCTATTTGCCAATCCGGAAAAGACTTTTGCAAATAGGTCACTCATTAAAAGTTTATATAGCTGAATTCAGGAAGGCCACCTCTAAGTTGAACAACCTTAAAGAAAAAAAAGAGTTTTATTGAGCCTTCTGGGTGGGCACAGCCATCAGGCAGAATCCAAAGCTTACATAAAACATTACCTTTCAGATACTTATCTAGCCACTCAGTAAGCATTCAGTTATTATTTACCCTTATGTAAACAACTCAGTAATCATTTTTGTTCCTCTTTATGGAAACCCTACTGCAGTAAAACTTGGCTACAGTATTAAACATGTCACCTTCGGACTGCTTCTTAACAATAAGTGAATGTTATAAAGCAACCTGCAAAACAAAGGCATGACCTCAACAAATTAGGCCCAAATCCTGTAAATACTAACCCTTGTGTAAGACTCGCCTCACACTTTACTCACTGACATCTATAGAACTACTCACATGTATAAAGCTAAGCATGCATTTAAGTGTTTGCAGGATGGGAGCTGTAGAGATTGTGAAACGAGCAATTAGTCTCACATTGGAATTTGAAACTTTCCTTATTTGAAAACCATCAGAAAACTAGTTGTTCTCCCTCCCCAGCCCCCCCCCCCCCCCCCAATTAATGCTGCTTCACTGACTTCAGTGAGGCTGTAACAAATTTACACCACCTAAAATGCTACACCAAGAATACTGGTTAGGAATTGATACCACAGAAAAAGATTTGGGATCTGATATGAATTCAACGTGAATGTGCAGTCTAGATTGCCTCTCCTGCTACCTGACTTACATTTTGCAACTGTAATGGTTTTGGAAGTTTTAAAATATTCCATAATCATGGTTCCTATACCATACTGACCTTTGTGGCGTACGGCTTGACATCTCTCCATACTTTATTACAGTACTACTAATTTCAGTCTTCATGCTCGTTCTCATTTCACATGAAGATTAAAACATTCAGATAGTCATTAAAATACACAGGACAGTCTGACACTTTTATTAGTGCTAGTTGTATTCAATTCAATACTGAATTGGCTCCCAGGAGCTTAGTGAGATGGGTTTAAAAGTTTTATTATTACCTATTTAATTCGTGTTTGGCCTTGCTCCAGGATTACCTGCATGAACTTGCAACCGAGTAAAGTCACAGAATAAGTTTACAATAAGTAGATATCAATCTGAAAAAGTCCCCCTAAAACACATGTGAAAACTAGTTTCATTGGGAACCAACAGAATATCTCATAACTTCTTAAAGTCCTGTCCATACGCAGTATACCAGGGTGGGCAATAGTTTTGATAGGTGGGGCACAGGGCCAGCAGAGAGGTGGCTGCTGGGCCAGCTGGTGGGAGTGGGGGGTGCACAGAGCACTGATCAGGGAGCCAGCAGGGGGTCATAGGGCTGGCACAGAGGGCACAGAAACAGCCAAGGGGAGGGCGCAGAACCAGTGGGCAGGGGGTGGGAGGAGGGCACAGTGACCCAGAGCCGGGTGCAGAGCTGCACGGCAGCAGAGAGCTGGCGCCATGGAACCAATGCTAGGGCATGGAACCAGCCCCAGGGATCTGGTAGGAAGGCGTGGTGGGTAGCCCCAGGGAGCTGGCTGGGGGGCCGGCAAAGAGCCGGCCAGGGAAGGTAGGGGGGCAGTGGAGAGCCAGTTGTGGGGGTGGAGGTGTGGGTGGGGGCACGGAGAGCTGGCCGGGAGGGCAGCGGGCCAAACAGAGATGCCCTGCGGGCCAGATCCAGCCCTCAAGCCGTATTTTGCCCACCCCTGCTGTCTGCAAATATTTTCACACCAATCCCTTTCCACTGGGAGTCAGCAATCCCTATATGACAAGCTTTAAATTAGGACTCAACTAGCAGAGCCCGTGTCTGCCCCACACATTTTTTTCTTTTTTTAAATTTTTGCAGAGAGATTAATCCAGACATTTAAGTGGCCCACAGCATTTCAAGGGCTTGGATCATCTTAGAGCTTAAATCTATCCAACACGCGATCAACTGATAAGTGAATATATTACAAATGCCATCCAAAAATTGGGTAGGATTCTTAGGAGATGGCAAATTCTTAACAGAATCTAAGCATCTAGAGAATAGTTATCTGTGGTTCATAGTTTAGCTGGAAGGGCATATTGAGTGGGGTTCCACATGCATCCATTCTGAATCTGGTTCTATTCAATATCTTCATCAATGATTTAGATAATTACACAGAGATTGTACATATAAAGTTTGTGATGATACCAACCTGGGAGGGTTGCAAGTGCTTTGGAAGATAGGATTAAAATTCAAAATGATCAGACCATTTCTCCAGTTTGCCCAGAAGTAAATAAGATGAAATTCAGTAAGGACAAATACAAAGTATGCCATTTAAGGAGGAACAATCAGATGCACACATACAAAATGGAAAATTACTGCGTAGGAAGGAGTACTGTAGAAACGGGTTTGGGGGTCATTGTGAATCACAAGCTAAACATGAATCAACAATTCCAAAGGGGTAGCCGTGTTAGTCTATTGTAGTCAAATTCCAAAGGGGTAGTTAGTCTTTAAAAGTGCCACAGGACTCTGTTATGAATCAACAATGTAACCGTGATGAAAATATTATACAGGGATGTATTAGCAAGAGCATTGTAAGCAAGACATGAGAAGTAATTCTTCCATTCTACTATGTGCTGATTAGACCTCAACTGAAGCACTGTGTCCAGCCCTGGGCACCACATTTAAGGAAAAATGTGGACAAATACGATAAAGTCAAGAGAAAAGCAACACGAACGATTAAAGGTTTAGAAAACATGACATATAAAGGAGACTGAAAAAATTACATTTGTTTAGTCTGGAGAAAACTATGAGGGACATGGTAAGTTTTCAAGTTACGAAGAGAAGACATAAAAATTAACCTCTGAGAAGACAGAAGCAATGGGTTAAAATTATAGCAAGGGTGGTGTTAGATTGGGCTTTTGGAAAAACTTCCTGTCTGTTAGGATAGTTAAGTCTTTAAAAGTGCCACAGGACTCCTTTTTTGTTTTGCTGAACTAGACTAACACAGCTACCCCTTTACAACTTAAGAACTAGCAACACTGTGTGGTGTGCTGTTTTTTTTCCCCCCTTAAATTTAAACCTTCATATTGCAAAAGTTGAAAAGAATGAGATTTTCTAGTTTAATACAGCACTGAAAATTTCCTTGTAACTAGTCAGGCTGGCAAAAGGCCTGAGGCAGTGATACAAAAATATTATTTCCCTTGGTCTGGCTAACAACTACCCGGCTTACACCTAAAACTTTTGCCAGTGTAGCTATGTTGGTTAGGAACGAGAAGTGGGGACGGTGGAGGAGAGAGAGAAACAGAATCACATCCTTATCCAACAACTATGCAGACAAAAACCCAGGTAAAACAGATTATACTGGCAAAGCGTGTTTGCCAGTATAGCTTATTTTGTTGAGTAAAGAGTGAGAGTTACACGAGTAAAACACGAAGTGGGATTTTCTCCCACAAAAGCTCATGCGATAAATTTGTTAGTCTTTAAAAGAGCCACAGGACTCCTTGTTTGTTTTAGCAGTAAAACAGTGATTTGGTGCTATAAGATGCGTTTCCACTAGGAAAGTTGGCTAATATAGCTATATCCATGTATAACAGCAGACACTTTTTAGTATAGACCAAGTCTATGAGCACTACTGGGCAATGAATGGGAGGCTCCCTCAGTATTAAACATGCAAGGACGTTGGTTGGTCTCTAGCTATTGGCCTCCAGCAAAATAATGTGACTGCTCTATTTTTATTTTGCAGTCTTTTCTGATACAAAAATAGTGGAAGATAAACTAATATCAATATCTTAGATTTGCAATACCCTAACATATCCAGGATATGTAATGTGGCCCTCTTACCATTGTCTGAGAAACAATGTACCCGAACAAGATCTGATGTAATTCTACCAGGTCTGAATTTGGTTCCTGAAATGAGTTACCTGAATGCCTATACTAGGTTTTCTCATCCACAGCATTATATTAGCATTATTTTTTTCATTTAATATATACCTTTGTTTAATAAAGTCCAAAACATTTCGAGTTACAGTGTTTACAGGACTGAGCACCAATCTAAAAACTTGGACAGATATTCTGAATGGATGCTCTACCCAACAAATCTGAACACTTGACTCACTGACATGCTAACAGCAAAAATGACACCACTTCAAAACATAGGGACATGGAATTTGTTAGATAGTGACAAGATAATTATTTATAAATGCAAATTCCAGATTTCACTGAGTCACAGAACCAGACCATACCTTGAAATTGTTTATGCCCTAGAACAGACTACATTTTCAATTCACTACAGATAAATGTCTGAGTTGTCAATGAGATGCATAATGAGATGCCTTTGAAAACAAAGAAGCATACAGAAAATTAACACACTGGTCCAAATTCAGCAGTAGTGTATTGCTACTGATGTAACTGGAATTCCATTATTTGATTTGACCCATACAATAATTATAGACTCAGACTCTAAGGACAGAACGGATCAATATGATCCTCTAGTCTGACCTGCACAATGCAGGCCACAAAACTTCACCCCCCCACTCTCTGTAATAAGCCTCAACCTATGACTGAGTTATTAAAGTCCTCAAATCATAGCTTCATGTCCCTTTACTCTTGGCTATGTCTACATTTACCAAAGTTAGTTCAAATTAGTTAATTCGAACTAACTAATTTGAACTAATTTTAGTTAGTTCGAATTAACTTAGTTCGAACTAGCATGGCCCCACTGGAATTTTAGTTCCATCTAATTTAGTTCGAATTAGTCAGTTGCATTAAGCTCAAATGTGCCAGTTAGTTCAAACTAACATGGCCACATTGACTTAATTCGAACTAACTAGTTCGAATTAAGGGTTAGTTCGAAAGGTATAATTGAATTTATTAGTTCGAATTAAGGAAGCCCTTAATTCGAACTAATGAAAGCCTAGTGTGGCCAAGGCTTAAGTTAGTTCAAATTAAGCTTCCTTAATTTGAACTAACTTGCCAATGTAGATGTAGCCACATCGATTATAAAATAAATCTGCACACTAAACTTCTAAGGAAATTGCAGGTGATATTCTCAAACACAGAGGTAAGTAAGATAAAGCAAAACCAGAAGACGACAAAAAATTAGCTGCAGACTGATCTCAGAGACATTCCCATCAATTGGTCTGTAAGAGTTAAGCAGTGCCTTAATGATCTGTCAACTTAACTCAGCAGCAGGCATGACTGATAGAAGAAAGGAATACCCCGTTCAGAATCTGGATGGTGAAGCTGCTAAAATGCAGCTGACTGCTACAGCAGCCAGAAAAGAAAGAAGGGGAGCACATTTAATGAAGCCAAAAACGGGGACCTGCCAAATGAGTATTGCAGATGAATGTGTACATGTGCCAATTTGCTTTACAGCAGTGTTGTTTTTAAACAGAACAAATTATGCCAGCTGCAGTCTGTGTACTTATGAGCCCACATCTGGACATTTGCAAGTCATAGTATGATACCACTCTACAAAACTGTAAGCAAGAAGGACATGTCTGTGTAGTCATGCATACTAAGGAATCAACAAGCAAATACTCATTTGTTTAAGGATCCCACTAGACACAGACCATTGTGTTTTAGACCATAGGAAAAGAAAAAAGAACAACAAAGATGGGCGGAGAGGAGAAGAGGTACAAGGTTGGGATAATTGTGCCCCATCACACTGTATTTGGTATATTAAACCAGAAACAGTTTAAGATGCATTATTTAATGAGGTGTCCATTCTCATTTTAAATAAACGATGGACATTAATCACTGCCTCCGCCATTTGTAACAGTTTAAAATCTCACTATTAGATTGCTAGTCTAGAAAGAGGCTACAGGGAGAACAATATTACATGTGTCACAATTTGTTTTTTGCTGTTTGCTGTTTAAAAAGGCTTAAGGTTCACCATACAGTTGAAGCAAAGGAAAACCCACCTTAACAATTATTCTCAAACCAGTAGTGTCTCCCAGTATCACTCACATATATTCACAATTTAGAAGATAGAGAATGGCAACCATAGGTGGCTATAAGTAAAATTTCCATTTCAAAAGATACTGATTTGAGAGTTTCTTTTGTCAATATGGATCCAGATGTAAAAAATGAGCAATATCAATAACAGGTAAAAACTAGCAGAAAAAAAGCTTAATTGCAATCATGGTACAAATGCTACCCATGTTCCAACATACTAACTATATTTGGAAACATTTGCATGGATAAACCTGTCTGACATTGCTAGCCGATTGCTGCTTTCTGTTGTTATGTGTTAGAGATGTGCTAGAATGGTCATCACAGTTGGAAGATATATATATAAATGTTTGATTAATTTACTTCTAAATTATTTCACTTTCTATAGTGTAAAATACATGAACATCTGCCAAGAGCTTTCAGATTGCTTTGTGGAGTAAATACAGTCTATTACACTTTAGGTGAAAAGAAAAAAAAAAAACATACAATAAAAAACAGGTTGTGGATCAGAGTTCATTTTTGTGTGGAGGGTTTCCCCCCTTTAAAAGCTCAGGCAAGATTTTCAGTAGTAGAAGAATTAAATTAAAATTAAGCTCTTAAATACTTATGTAGCCACTTAAGTAAGTGGCCTACTTTTCAAGTGGAGCTAGGAGACTAACATTAGGTACCCGTATTTGAAATTGGCTGCATTACTGTGTAATAAAAACAAATCAGCCAGAAATTGGTAAAATATGCCAACCATTTACAAATATCAAAACAATGCAGCACAATAGTTGACAGTGATTAGGCTTTTTCTGCAGTTATCAGAACACCATAAGTATTATCCAAGACAAAAGGTATACCATATGGCTAAAATGCTGTTCACTCCGAATCTCAGGGATGGGAAGGCTTTGTCTGAGTCAGTAGGAGAAAGAAAACCTTTAAGTATTGCTCCTTCTACTCTGTGGCAGCTCAGCTTCTTTATGGGCATCTAGGATATGGAGGGTTTCTAATAGACTGGATTGAAGGTCATATCAGAAAGCCTCTGGTTCCCATGCATCCAGTAGGGGGGGCTTCATAAATCCTTTCCCCTGCTGGGGGGACCATTCTGCACCTAAGCAAAAACTACCACCCTTCCCCCTTTTGATAGTAGTTTATAATTAGGTTTCCCAGTCTTACAGTGGGCACTGCACTAGTTGCTTTTGGCTTGAAAAGAATACTTCCCTCGCTGCCTGATTGGCTTGCATGGAGTGAAATTTATTTACCTTGCTTTCAGCAACCCAGTGGCTAGGGCCACATGTTCACATTGTTACAATCTGGCAGATGTCCAGCACAAGTGTTTGCTCAATAGAGAGTCTGGTTCCCTGATAAACTGGAACTGTACTCCAAAAAAAGGTGGCAAATGGGGTGGGGCTCTTGATGACTGCTACGAGGGATGGACCCTTCCTCCCCACCCCAATAACCTATTAACACCTGAAGGGGCAGTGAGGAGTCCCAGCAATGGTGATGGGGCCTACTTAAATGGGTTGGGATGGATAGGTGGAGGCAGCCCGGACCAAGTGGTACAAATTACAGAAGGATGATCTGCACTGGATGAGTTATTGCCACATTGTTTCCCAGGAGTGTTAATAATGCCGTGGGCTGGCTGAACAACATTCCTAATGTCCTGGATAAGGGAAACAGGCAACAAGAAAGCTATATAAATAGGACTTGTGCAAGTTACTCAAATGTAATGTTTTTTTTCCTCCAAACTTCAAAGCTCTATTTCACATCCATACAAAAACTTGTTTACAGTCAGCCTCAGTCTATTAGCATTGGTTTTCTAACTTTAAGAGACAAAGCAAAGCTGGTCAAGTGTTTTCAAACCATGGAGGCAACTGCTTCTACCCAAGTTCACAGGAAATAGCTAGGAAAGTACATAGCATTTGACACATCTGGAAGAGATTGCATAGTTTGAAATTGTCCTAATTCCTTTCCTCCTGCTGATAAGATTTCAGGCTACTGAAGTGCTACATCAACTACATAGGATAAGCTAACAGGTAGGCTTTAACTCTATGCATTTTGGGGGGGACAAAGGGGGTTGGACCAAAGGGAGAAAGTTTTCATGCTAGCCTGGAAATAAGAAATATCAGAAAAAACTATATTGTAAAATGTACTGGAGTAGAGAGAAATCAACTGGAAGACTGATTTTTAACTTGGGGAAACTAGTATTTGCTGTACCAACTGATCAAGGTCAATTTAAAAAGGAAATCAGCATTATATGCTTTTCACAGCTGTACTAAGTAGTGAAAAGAAATATTAACAGTGTCTTTTAAGTAATAAAGCATAGAATGAAGGGAAGAATAAGTACAGAAGATTGGGATTAGTATTCCTTTAGTCCAAAATTTACTTGTAATTATATGCTAAGTGACATGTGTGAACATTGCAACGTTTAATTCCCTAATGTAATGCAAAAACCAAAAGTATACACTTTATTTGCTTTTCTCTCATAAGGACAATGAATGCAAAAAACCCAGATTAAATTAAAAGGGAAATGCAAATCAACTATTAAACAATGAATGTTATTTTATTTTTTTTCAGGAAAGGCTGGGAAGAGGAGTTTTCTCCTGAATTGTTAGTCTATAATCATTTACCTTTTAAGTAGCTTTGAAAGATTAAGAATAATGAACAATGTGACCAGTTTATATATGCATTTTTAAAACATTCAGTATAGATACAAAATTGAATATAGCATTATCTTAAAGACAACATAAAATCTCATTCTTTTAATGTTAGTATTAAAAAAGCAAAGCTCCATTTTAAAAAAAACAGAGGAAAATAAATGTTTTTCAAAGATGCAAAATACATAGGTTACTGGTTGCAGCTGAGATTCCAGTTGTAAAAGAATTAAGAGCTCTTTTCTCCCATTGTAGCAGAGGCATAAGTCTCCCAGATATTAGAGTGGGAGTTATGTATGTGTATGAATAGGAGAATGCACCCTAAAGAGATGATATATTGTAAAATATAAGACTCTTACTGCTAACTAAATACTATCAAGAATGCATTGTTTTCATTTTTGCTAGAAGAAGAGGTTTAAAAAATAAAACACCCATGAAGAAGAAAAATGTTATTTCCAAAATGACATTAAAATTTACCTGTCAGCTTCATTCTTATGTAACACTGGAGTATTTATTCTAAACAAGTATAGTGAGACAGCTATAAAAGCCCTTTTGAGAAATTATTTAAATAAACAGATTGTGTTTTTATATAAACACAAACCTTCTTAAATAAGATGATCAATGTTATAAACAGAGGACTTGATCTGCAATTGGACCTATGCAGAAGCAGAGGTCAAACTGCATGGATCCAACTGCAGAATCAGGGCCTACTGCTTGTGTGAACAGCTTCATCCCTTACACTGGGACTAACCACATGAATAAGGGTTTTCAGGATCAGGACCAAATTCATTATTCAAATCATACCATGTAAAAACTAACTGTTCCAATGGATATTTAAAACCTTTTGCCCTATTTAAGAATCATATCTAAAATAAAATTATTCTTGAACATTCAAATTGGCAAAAATGTGTGTGTGTGTGTGTGTGTATATATATATATATAGTCCATATTAAAATTAAACAATTTTTACAGTGAATGAGAAAATATTGTGGTTAAATATATTTTGACATAATTCCTAAGAAGCAATCTAAACAGTAATCTATGCAGAGTTATTTACACAGGAGCTCAAAGGGGTGTTTCATTTTTATATCAATTGATATTTTGGTTGAAGTTTGATAAAAAAGCTGATCAATATAGGTTTATAACAAACAGGAACTGAAGATTTTAGTAAACTTTATAACAAAAATGTTCTATGTTGCACATTCATTAGATGACTCCAAATTACATAAAAACTAACTAAATGCCTGACCTGGTTAATCTGAATAATTTAGCATATCCTGTTTT
Source organism: Pelusios castaneus (assembly GCA_007922175.1). Classification (NCBI taxonomy): domain Eukaryota; kingdom Metazoa; phylum Chordata; order Testudines; family Pelomedusidae; genus Pelusios; species Pelusios castaneus. Next base: position 8,286,314 of record ML685903.1, read on the forward strand.
TACTGTCAACTAGACTTAAGATCAACAAGACCGTGGTATATACATGCCATCAGACAAACTACCACTTAAATCTTTCAAAAATAATAAGAACAGATTAACCAAGTCTGACTGTATTTAATAACTACTATCAGACTGTATGTATGGTTTGTTCTCATTTCAGTCCTATCCTTTAACACATATGCAAATATGCAAAAACAAGGCAATACTTAATATAAATATTTACTAGAATGAACAGAACTGGCACTTAAGCAAAAACCACCCTGTCATTCGTTTTTGAAGCTGTATCTTTCTTTACTAATTTGTCTTCTGTTTTTAGTAGTCTTCTATCCTATTAACTTGGAAGGTTACCGATCATCTGGAAATTTCACATTGGTAAAGGAAAGGAATGTCTGGTCGATGCAGTCTGGAGATAAAGAAAGAATCGTACTTCAGTTCATCAGACTGATTATCTGTAAGCAATTACTGATAACTAATGGAGTTAAGATATACAGAAGCATCAGGGGGGGAAAAAACGCCACCACACAAAACCTTCCCCATATCCTCCCTCCTCCCAATCAGGGTAACAGGAGAAAATGACAGGATTAAAGAAACCCCTTAATCTTCCAAAATATTCTGTAGTCTCTCTTTTGAAAAGTTTACCTCTGCTGTGATATTTTAGAGCTGCTAACACTGATAGAGAGGGAACTAGCTTTCTGTCCAATCCAATTACTCCTTGTATTAAATCAGGGTCAGCAACCTTTGCTGGCCCCCATGCCAGCCCCGCCCACTGCACCCTCAGCAGATGCTGGGGGCAGGGCCAGGAGGTGTCAGAGGCAGGGCCAGGGACACCTCCCTGATGGCCCCACCTCTGCACACCACGGCTTCTTTTCCCTGCTGGCCGTGCTCCTCAACTGGGGAATGGGGCCAGGAGACCCGCACGCTGCAGCTTCTTTTCCCTCCTGGGCACACTGCCTCATGGGTGGGCAGGGCCAGGAGTCATGGCTTGTGGCACCAGGCCCTGCTGGGGGGCAGGGCCAGCAAGGGGAGCCTGAGGGGAACACGCACGTGCCAAGTCTGGCACTTGCCGGGGGGGTGCCGACCCATGTATTAAATGAGCACAACAATAAATTCATTTATGCTTGTTAACATTTGCTTTTTGTGTTATTTCAATTCAATACTTGAGACCTTTGAACAAATATTAAGTATCTCAAACTCTTGAGAACCCTCCCCCCCAATTTAGCCACTGCTCATAAAGGTCAGAAGTTTAGGGACTAACTCAGCACTCGCTAAAGTCTAATCTTTCACCCTACACTAGATTTCAATCTCAGATGGAAGATCCACAGACAAAACCATCACAAACGCACCTCATTTTTCCTAAAAGCCACTCTATTCAGATACAATATAGGCAATTAATTTTTACTACCCTATGTTTTGAAAGTTTTATGCCTACACTTATTTTTCACCACTTTAATTTAGTTATTTAGTAAATAAATACTAGATATTTTCATGCAGTGTTTACTGTACCGTTTCTTACTCTGTACAGAACACTATTGCTCAGAAAGTGAAAGATGTTATTGCTATGAGAAGAATGAAATACAGTCATGTGGATGTCATTAATTTAGGCTGATTTTTAAATGCAATTTTTTATTATTAAGAATTTATCTTGCTCCACCGTTTTGACAAAATGACAAAAGTAAGAACATAGTACATTGCAATTTTGTTCAGCTTTATAACAGATTTATTTCTTCATCAAGATCTGTAATGCACAGCATAAGTAATTATTTCCATATTTTATCATTATGTACCCATTTAATTGGATTTCAGTATCTTAAACAAAAGAAGCATCATTTCTAGACTAATTGTGTCTCAGTTTTTCCGCCTTTCCAATATTGTGTTGCTGGCTACTTCATACTGATCCTGCAGCCAATCTTGGAGAAAAAAAAGTTAAGAAAATCTTCTTTATTAAGTTAACTATAGCTTCTAAATGAAATCAACACTAAACATCTCAACTTGTTCATGAAACAAGGAAAATATTACAAAAGTCAATTGTGGACATGAAAGAGAATGTTTAGTAATGCTAAAGATAAAGAGGTCTCCATGTGTTAAGATAGATAGCAGCAAAATCCAAAAATCTAATAGATGAAAAGTACTATAGAATTTAAAAAGTGGACGGTTGCCAAACAAAGATATACAGAGCATACTGTTAGACACACAAAAATCCTGGCTCATGACTGGCTTAAAACAGTCATGTAAAGAATCAAGAAATTTCTATTTCTACCTCTTCGGAGCAATTTCAATCAGATGTAATATTCAGATAAGTCAATGCTGTCTTAATGGCTGACTGATGAGCCAAATGAGCTCACATTTGCTAGCAGGGCCAGATTATTGCAGGGGCCAAAGGGGCTTAAGCCCTGGGCTCTGGGCTCCAGCCCCTAAAACCTCTACGATATACCCCGCCCCGCCCCGCTCAGCACCACCAGCACTTGGGGGGAGGAGAGGGAGGGTCCCTGGGGGCGGGACAGGCTAGCGCCTGCTCACTCCGCCCAGGGGACAGGGCCTGCGTGTGCCGCCTCTGCTCTGGCCCAGCGCGGCTCTCCAACGCCCCTGGCCCTGGGGGGCTGCACTGGGGGCACATGCCAGCCACATGCCAGCCACTTCCCGGCTCCCGGGCAGACTGGCCATAGCAGGAACATCCTCTGGCCCCAGGCCTCCGCCAGTAATGGGAAAGGCGGGGACCTGGCTCTCTCAATGGGGCCTCAGGCAGAGGAGGCCACGGTGGGGGGGCAGCCTGGGGTCCCTGGCCCTGTTTGCTGGTGACTCTACCCTGATCAGTTGTATATTCATTATGCAAGATGAACAATTTTCACCTTGACTTTTAAATGTGTTAGTGTTAAAATGTTAGTTGCAAAAGAAATATAGTTTTACCTTCAAAATGTAGAGCTATAAAGAGCATCACCAAAACCTTCAAAATCCATGGCACACCATAGAATTTTTTACTTTTTAAAAAAAAATTTTTGTAACCAAGATTTAATGTTCCTTGAAATAACTCTTGATTTCAGCTTCTCTGAACCCAGAATTAAGACACAAGTCTTAATATTACATATTTACAAAATTGCTTACCTCTAGTACAAGAAGAAAAATCTTGTTCTGTGAGCAGCTGCCATGCTTTCTGACATGTTTCTGACTTTAAGGTAATTGACAAACCCTCGGAGGAACAGGAGGAGGCCTGAAAATATTTAAAATAGACATCATGAGAAATGCTAAGGTACCTAATCATGCTAATAGGGTACCTTATTAAAATAATATAAAAAGTCAACATTTTTATTACCCTGATCTTTCACAAGCCAACCTATGAGTTGTGTCCCATCATTAAGTTCTTATTCCATTATATCTAGATTATATAAATATGATAGTTCTAACAAGAGAAAGAATTTACAATGAGTTTCAGGTTACTAAACATGTAAAGTATTAATATACAAAACAACATCTACTCAGAACTACAATTTCAATTCTAAAATACAATCAGAGATATGTAGATGATGTAGGAGAGTAAATGTACTGCCAGTCCAATAAATAAATACTTAAATGCTCTAGCAGGAAGATAACCAATGTCAGTGGAAAACTGCTTGATGTTTGAACAGATGAACTATTTTAGCTGCCTAGGCATGGGTTGACTAATTAAAACAAGGCCCTTTTGGGAGCATTTAGTTGTCAATACATGCATTTTAGTGGAAGTCATTTAGAAATCACCACCATACTTTCCCTCATCTTTCCATTATAGTAACTTAAGTACAATAGATACAAAATGGTCAGATGGAAGTTATTTTTTTCAGTTTCAATACATAATTAGATGGAGGACCTTACTGTCATATGATGCTGACGACAATTTAGCAGTTCAGTGACAGACTGGACACTTTTTGAACAAGAACATCAAGGAGTATAAGGGAGGTGGTGTGACCTAGAGGATAAGCACATTGGGACTCAGGAAAGCTTGGTTCTCTATTCCCATCCCTGCTATTCCCCCTAATGGGTAACTTTGGCCAAGTCACTTCACTACCACTCTGCCTCAATTTCATTTTGGAAGCTACTGATGAAAAGTGGTATTTAAGAGCTAGGTGGCGTTGTACTAATTACTGGGAAAAGTAGCTACACAAGAGTAGATCACACCTCATGATTTTGGTTTTAACCCAATCTCAAACTCCTGGGTGTTAAAAGGATACTAATATTACAATAGCCTACTACAAGATTTTTGCACTTTTTTCCATGCTGCTGGCGACTGTCAGATTACTGGATTAGATGGTTTCTGAATCTGATCTAGTATAGCACCTCCTATATTCAACCTGCCTGTTCTCCTTTTGGCCTAGCACATTCTTTTAAAACAGCGAAAAATTAGTTTCACCGTCCCATACGTTTCTTCTCAGTATTGCTGGGTGTACATAAGGGAAGTCAACATTAAGTTACATTTACATACAGCCAGTGCAGTAGTTTGATCAATTTTACGCATAACATGCTTCGTGTGTCAGCGATGCTCATCCTCACTAGGAGCGCTTGCACCGTTTTAATTGTCATCATGGGATACTGCGGGACCTTTTCTGAAATGCAGCCACAGGCGATGTAAGCAATGCAGTGTCTACATTAACAGTGCTTCAAGGTAACTACATCCACTTAAATGCTATGCTGCTTGTGGAGTGGATTTAAACAGGTGAGCAAGTTACATCAGTGGGAACCACACATTTTAGTGTGGATGCTTACAGAGTTAGGTCAATGTAAGCTGTTTTACATCTAACTCTAATGTAGATTAGGCCATAATTAGAGCTGAATGCTCCCCGAGGACTGAATCTTTTTGCAGTTGTCTTGAAGATGACTATATGCAAATGCAGCTCAAACTTTCCTTTGTGTTAGTCAAACCACTTCTTGCTATGGGAATGGCAATCTCCCCTCGCCTGTATCCCAACAGGCTATGTCCCAATACTGTTGCTGCAAGTGCTCTGCTTCTTTTCTCCATTTTTAGATTTCCACTATCCTTGCCTAAGACTTCTGTTTCCTTCTCAGTGTGATTTCTTTCCCGTGTATTTTTCCCCATTGAACTCTTTTTTTGCTCTTTGTTGTTGTAGGAATTCCTCCAATAAAAAAAAATTAAACTCATTCATCCAGTCACCACCAAATGGTGCCAAGGGCTAGGTTTTACGGAGTACAAACACGTGAGAAAAACTTTTTTTTTTTTTTTTTTTTTAAGTTCACTGGTAGTTCTGAAAAAATAATTTCACATTAACTCAAAACGGAATTTTTAGCAAATGGGGTGTGGGGGGGGGAGGAGAATCAGTTTAGGGTCAAGTAAAACATTTTGTTTAACTTGAGATTCAAAGTTTCTTTTCTGGGCCTTTTAAAATAAAAGCAAAAGGTGTTTGGAAACAAAGAGCTAGATTCACAAGTCACCTTCATTCAATACCATTCACAAGACAGGGGACACAGACGCTCCTCCCTATGCCCATCAGACCAGTGATCAGGGCACTGACTTGGGATGTGGAAGATCCAGTTTCAAAATTCCTACTCTGGAGCAGGGACTTGAACCCAGATGGCCTGTTTACCAGGCTGTTCTGTAGTAGGTCTCAATCTCTCCTGTTGAAACCATTCCACTTTGTATAAATTAAATTTGCATTTGAACGGAAACTGAAACCTGGCTACCTCCCTACATCCCTTAAGGTAAGTGCCCTATTAAATAGATCATACAATCATTCTCACTAACTCTTTTGTTCTAATGAACATTTAATTTTTTCAACTGAAACAATTCACCAAAATCAACAGAAATTCATGAAGCATTTCATTTGATCCGAACCTGCATTTTTTGGTGAAAAAAGTTTCAGCCAAAACATTTCATCCAGCTCTACCTATGGGCAGGCCATGTGTTTTTGTGACTAAGCTGAATGCTGTGGGAACAGAGAAGCGAAGTTCAAACTGATGTTCCAATGCATGAATCTGAATCTATGAATGCAAATTACTTTCATGTCCACTGTTAGGGCTGCACAAGAACAGGAAGGGAAAAGGGCAAAGAGTTTTCAAGGAGCCAAAATTATCCACCGCTGAAAGCTCGTTTTTGCATGCCCTGTATACTGAAAAGCATATCCAAGCTCAGGTCAGCTTTCTGCATTTCTCCCAGTTGGGAAACAGCCACCAGTGAATTGTTTTTTTTAAAAGAAACGTAAAGCAACTTTTAAATAAAATAATATTTCTCTTTTTTTCCAGTGTTTACACTTTATGCATTAGACAGTACTTTGTGAGTTGTTCAGTCTGTCTTGTGGTTAGTATTCACAAGGCCTTTCTTCAGGTCCTAAAAAAGGGAAGTATTCAGTAGACATCTTCACCATGAAAAAAAGGAAATGGTGATGACAGGAAAGCCTGAACATGTTTGGTGGTATAAAGTACAGTCCAAAACATCCTTCTGAACATAAGCAGAAGGCAGAAAACCTTTCACCTGTTTTTCCCCTTCCTTTCTAAAAAAGGATAGAGATATTACAGACCATGCCTTTTAAAAATGGTATTCCAATCAGAAAATTGTTTTTATAAAGTAGTCAAAAAATACAAATTCACAGTGTCCCTTCAAACTCAGAGTATTCTTTTCCATGTTCTGTTAGGAGTCTCTACAGGATGAAAACACTGGATCAGAATGTAACACACAGCTCAAGATGTTTAATACCAAAATTTTAAAACTATACATATAGCTATATTGTGCCGAACTTTTTTTTTAAAGGAAAGGGTGAATTATAGTTATTTGATACATTTAAATGCCAGGGAGTGCCATTCATCCCAAATACAAGGATTCCAAAATATATTATAAACTTTACAAATTATGGTCAACGTTTTCAAACTTATGAGACTGCAGGTAAGCTTCTTAATTTGTACCTAACACCTAAATAAAAGTGGTTGATTTATTGGAGATCCTGAGAATCCTCAATAGGAGCTGCAGGCACACAGAGCTTCTGAAAAGCAACCCCCCTCCCCATTATGTAGGCTGATAAAGATGAGTTAAAGGTCCTTGCTTTTAGGCACCCAAATTCAAAAATTTTGATCTGAAATTATTTTAATATAAATGCAAGGAATCATTTCACTACTGAAACACAGGTCACTACCCCCCCCCCCAAGGAAGAACATGAAAGCTGTTTTAAAGGCATGTTGCTAAGATGTTTTCAGCAACTGCAATTCTCCTTGATTTCTGGCTCCAACAGGAAATACATGACAGCAAGTTGAAAATCCTATCCAACTGAAAGGACAAGAGGAAATTTTAGGTTGCTAGTGTATTAACACCTTACTTTTGCAAGGAGTACTAAGGATCTTTTTATGACCATAACCAGTCAAGATCTTGGCTCTACATCTTGACCAATAGTGTAAGGCTCCCAATATGTTGCTGGGTCCCTAACATCTCAGAGGAAAGAGCGCCACCTACTGATGCAGCAGCATCACATTTTAGTGCATTCGCCAATTAGGAAATGACAGGAGTTAAAATAAATTAATGGCATAGTCTGAACTCTCACATAATGAAAAAGCTACAATGGTAGCATATTTATATCATAATTATTTAACTAAAGCAGAGACAAAGCAGCACAAATTAGAAATCCATAAAGACTTCTCAAAAAAGTCTGGTTAGATTCATGCTCAAAGAAAACAGACTGAACGGAAGTACTGTGATCAAAAAGCATGATACCTTTCCTCTTGCCACATTGAGTAATGATTAATGAAGTATGCACTTCAAAGGCAAAAAAAGGCTGTTTTCATGACTCAAAAAACAGATACCACTATCAGAAATATCAGTCATATCCCTTAAAATCTTCTGAAAACTTTAATGATTATGTACAAGTCACAGATGTAGATATTGAAAATTAACACCCATTGCAAAGATTATTTTTAATTTAAGCTTATAGTTTTAGTCGTATAATTCTACACTCTTATTAGCCATGTTTATTTCCAAATCCCAGACAGATATTGGTATAATTACAATATTTCCAGCACAGAAACTTTGAACTGATGATGAATAGAGTAATCTGAAATTCACACAGGACTCGGAGGGCAACGAAGATTTTGGTGAAAGCAATGGAAATAAAGATTTTTAATAGATGAAGGAAAAAACCACGGCATTTTAGTATAGTGCAATTTTTAAATCCTTTTAAAAAATATACACAACTCATTTTTAAGTAGTTCTCCACCCATATAACATTTGTTTTGGATTACAACTTACCAAGCACAAGAAATATCCACCAAAGCCAGTACTGTCCATTGAAATATCCAGTGAAGTAGTCTGAGAACTAAAAGAGACAAGGATTAGCTACCGTGACACACAGTAACAGAAAGCATACTTAATATGTTATTTCAAATGCAGGTAGGACAAAAGAAAGATAGTGAACTAGCAAATTTAAATATAAAATAATACATCAAGATAAAAAAGCAAACAAACTTTTGTGAAGCTGTAAAATAGACAAGTAGCCTCAGTGTTATGTTCTTCAAAGAATTACCAAGCTTTCATGTGAAAAATATATTACTCGTTTGAATCATCTGACATTTTCTATTATAATGAATTACTGTCAGCTCTTTTACAATGTCTGCCATCCAAACACACTACAGAAGCCTGCTGCTTTAGATATTAACACTAAAAGCCACATTAGTTTAATCTTATCAGACGGGGATGTTCTGCTGACCCCTCAAAAGAAGAGCTTCTGACCTTCTGTACACCCCCTACTGTTAATCGCTGCCAAGAATACCAGTCCCATAAAGACCCCCAACTCATTAAAGTCTTTTCATTTTCAAACTAGATGCTCCAGCATTCAGTTCCCAGCAGTGAGCTGAACACAGCTAAATGAACCTTGAAGTGGCATTTCAACTGTTCCTGTTAGTGACCATGGTAGACAGTCTTGTCCTCTCTGTGATGTGGGAATAGAACAGGCAGCTGGAGGGCAGGGTGTGATGGTGTTGGAGACAGGTATCTTTTCCTTTACCAGACTCCAGACTGCATGCTTCACTGATAAAAAAAGGCTAATCAAATGCCCCCAGAGCTCACTTCAGATCTCTCTCCACTCCTACTTCCAACACTTTTAATAATTATTAGGAACAAGTTAAAAAACCAAAATTTTCAATTTTCAGTTCAATAATTTTCCGTACATTTGACTGTCTTACCACTACTCAGCAAGTTTGATGCATACTGTCACAGAGCTTGCCTATCTCATTTCTAGCGTATTTTATAGAATAGCTAATTAATGTTTAAGTCCAGACATTATACTAAAATGAAGATATGGGCTCTGATCCTCAGTTGGTATAAATCAATGGTGTTCTATAGATTCAGACCAATAAAGATTTGGTTTATAATCATTATTATTTTTTCCAGAGTGGAAATTTCATTCTTTGTTTAATTACAAAAGTTAATTACAAAAGATATCTGTTTCCATCAACGCTCGTTCCAAGCAACTTCTTTAAAAAAATAATAATAAAAAAAATTCTCATGTAACAAGTATTCATGTCAGGAAGGGTCAGTGTTGGAAGTAGGAGTTGAGACAACATTTTTATAATTCTTTCAGTTATTAAATTCATACCACACAGTTTCTAGAAGATGCATTAGCATTTGTCTCTTGAAAGGTTTTTAAAAGGTAATTTAGGTGCCTAACTCCTCAATAGAGAGTTAGATGCCTTTAAATATGCTCCTTCTCTTTAAAGCATCATCTCAATACTTTGCAGTCTCTCTAAATATATGGGCTCAACCTATATTTTAAAGGATTTGCAATTTCACTTAAAATAGTAACTAAAATTTAGTAAGAGCAACAAGTGGGCACAGAATTATGGGAAGCTCACTTTTTTAATGTACTCATAGCACAACAAAAACAGTTGCAGATTCTTCTGTCAGAACAATTGTTTGTACTGTATTTTCTCAGAGGTGGCAACTAACACTGCACGAGTATAAATGGATTGTTCACTCCCACTTCCATCCAGTTTTGTACTACTGATTCTGCTGAGGGAGCACTACTATGCATAGGCACTCTGAAAAAGAGCCTGAGCACTAAACAAGGAATTAGAATGAAGACACACAGAATAACCAACAATTGATATTAAAACAAAAATAAAGCCTTAGAGCCATCCCCTATCAAGTTTTGGAGCTGCAGGAAGGCAAGATGCCTTGCTAGGCAAAAAGAGAAATTAAAGACTTCATTTTGTCTATTTAATTTTAAGCGGAAGAATATAAAAATAAAAAACTAATTTCCAAGAAGCCTAGAATTATGTAAATATAACATATACTGTGAAATCTGACAAAGAACTGGTATTTAAGTAGCAACGGAGAAGATGTTAAGATTTAGATGTCAGACACTGCATAATGGAACAATTTTTCAAAGAAATTTCATATATATTGCATATATGCTCAATTTTAGGATAAGGGGAAAAAACCCTATTGTCAGGCCAACAGGAACAAACAGTGGATCACCTCTGTGGCCTATCTAGTCCACTATTCTGTCTTGGTGGTTCGCACCAGAATCACAGGAATGCAGGCTGGAATGAATCACAAAGTCAAAGACCAGCTTCCTGCACTGAAGCAGAACCAAGTAAACCTAGCCTATCCTATCCCCCCCGGGCATATCAAGTAGAAAGGGCTCAAGTAGCATAATGCTACTTTTAAAGCCCAAAATCAGTCCAGAGAAAATTCCTCTAACACAGAAACTGAGAAAACTGCTATAGGCTATCTTTTTGAGAAGCCATCACAAGTACTGAAGACGAGGCATGGTTGGGATATATTAAAGAGGGGCCATAGCATATAGCGCTACAGAAATTCTGGGCAATGACGCCATATACAAGGCAGCCAAATGAGAAGGCCATAAATTAGACAATTCTCCAGGGTTGAATTACACCAAAAAACTTCTGGAACGCTTGGGAACGGTCTAATATTGAAATAGCACAAAAGATGGCTTAATGCTTTAGCCTCCATCTTCCTTAGATTGGGCTGAAAGTTCTGCGCTATGCCTCTGGAAAGATGCTGCAGTTTCAGATTCAGAGTTTAAGCCCAGAAGGGCCTAGTAGGTCATCTAGTTTATCCTGTATATTACATAATATTAATTGTTTCAAGTTACCCCTAAAAGTTATGATAAGTTGTGCTGTGCTAAAGCACATCTTCCAGAAAAGCATACAGAATAGACATCAAGAGAAGGAGAATCTATTGTTTCCCTTGTTAATTTATTCCACTAGTTAATAATCCTCAAGATTAAAAAAGTGTCTCTTTTTCGATTTGAATTTCTCTGGCTTCAACCTCCAGTTTTTGTTGTACCTTTTCCTGCTAGCTTAAAAAGACTTTTTGCATATGGCATTTTCTCCCCATGAGGATATTGATATATTGATCAAGGCACCTCTCAATCTTCATTTGGATAAACTAAAGAGATTGAGTGCTTTAAGTGTCTTACGCTAAGGCATTTTTTTCTTTAATCCACAAATTATTTTTGTGGCTCTCTTCTGCATACTCTCCAATTTTTCAAAATCCTTCTTAAAATGTGGACACCAGAACTGAACACAATATTCAATGCAGAGATAAAAATCACTTCCCTGCTCCTAACCTATGTATGTTTTAGCCTTTTTTGCCACAGCATTGCACAAGTAGTTAAACTGCCTGTTCATCATAACGCCTAAATCCTTTCAGACACTACTTTCCGTTATACCCCTCATTTTGTAGGGGTGGATGGCACTTAGTTCCTAGATGTGAAGCTTTTCATTTGATTGGATTAACACACATTGTTTGAAGGACCAGCTTGCCAAGTGAGTATCACTGTAGGTATTTTAATTACACATAAAGAATCATTCCAGGGACTTGCTTAACCCTTGAAGAATGAGGTTGCATATCCCTTCCAAGCCCTTTTTGGCATTCACTCTGGATATTCTTGTTATCCATATAAACGTCCAAATCCTTTTTGATTTTTGCCAAGTTCTTGGCTTCAACAGGCAATAGGTTCCAGAGTCGTCTTTAAAAAAAAAAAAAGTGTTTTGCTTTTTACTTTTATGTTTTCCATCTTTCAGTTTCATTTAATGCCTCCTTGCTCTTATATTCTTCTAATATAAATAATCCGTGGGGAAATCTAAAAAGATAGATGTATAAGCAAGCATTTGGAGGGGATAACAAAGGTTTGCTGGTGGAGTCTCTCTGTCATTAGATTCTGGGAATGTTCTAGAAAACAGCAGTGGGGCTATTAAGAGAGGGGACAGAGCCTTAAGATGCCTTCCCCTCCCAAAAAGTCCAAGGAAGCCCTGAACCATTTTTAAAAAGCATTCTATTTTATACAGGCTCTTGTACCAAGCGACACAATGGTAGATAAGAACTAATGCTCAAAAAAAGCCAAACCAAAACAAGAATCAAACAAATCTTTTACAGCTAAACCCTTTTTGAAAGAAATAAGGACATAGCAAAGTAAAACTACAGTAGCAGATAGAAAGTAACTAACATTCAAAACTTTACATATTAAAAGACAGAAAAAGCTGTTAAGGGAATAAAAATTAAGAAATTTCACTGAAAATATCCCACTTTAATATTTTTTTTATTTTTTTGAACCGTTAAATATTAGAACATCTAATGAGGTCAACATACAATTTAAAGTGTATTTTAAAGAAACTAGGCACCATGAATAATATTTCTAGTTTCATTCCGCAGGGACACAGGCACAATATATCCATCAGGAACCTTACCCGCACAATGAGAATCCATTTGATCAATGATAGGCCAAATCCACAGATTGCACCATACCTTCCCGCAATGGTGTTAGTTATACAGAAGGATAAACAAAATCCAATCCAGTTGAAAATAAAGGCCACTGAAACAAAGAGAAACCACAGCTTGTATTAGTTAAAGTGCACTCTTGTTTTAGCCATAGAAAATAAAAATAACTTATTACTTTAATATACTAATAAGCAAGTATATTTACAAGATAAATAAAGCATCTTTCAGAAATGTGGGTATTCCTAGAGGTATATACCTTAAAAATACACTCGCTAACATCCAGAAGTCAGCTGTTTTAAACAGACCAGCAATTAAAAGAACATTCCCTCAACAACACACAAGAAAAAAAAGTTATAACCTCTATAGAACTGACTGAAAGATACAGAATCACATGAATGATCATCATATAAGCACTATGAATTAGATAAATAAATGAAGTTGTCTTAGAACTATGTAAAGTGTAGCAAGATTAACAATAAGGAAAATTCAAACACTTGACTGATTCTCTGCAGAGATTTGCACAGTCTGGATAAAAAATTAGATTTATTTTGCTAGAATTTAACTAGCTGGAAGCTTCAGTGACTTCTCCACATAGTGCTGATGTGGGCCGAGCATATCCTCTCCTGATTACTACCTACTACATTTATATTCCAGAGGTAGTAGTCAGAATTTCAAGCTATATATGAAATCTAATGTAAAACAATATACTTTGCATTTTAACTGAACTAACTGGAACTACAGTTACCATGTGTCAAGAAAGCAACTCTTGAAAATGTTTGCTTTCTGGATACTTAATACTTTGGCAATAACCGCAAATTGTATTTTCCGTACTTCTTGTTCTCCCACTCTAATTTTCCAGATATTCAAATATAAAACACAGTCGCTTTCCTGCTAGGACCATGTGTCCTAAAAAAGAAAACTTTTGGTTTTTTTAAACATCCACACACAAACATATACCCATATATTTGTTCTCTGAAAATGTGTCATCTAACAATACATGACACTGGAAGAACATGAGACATTTGAGACTACAGAAGTAAGTATTTACAATCTGGCATAAACCTGTCTAATTTCCCTCTCCCACCTTCAGCGCAAGAGTCAAATTTTCAGATTATGAGGCGTGCCTGGGAAGTGCCGTCATGCACGAGACACAATGTGACAGTTCTCTGACTTTTGGTCAAAGGACAGTGCTGCCAGAGTGAATCCAGAGTCACTAGGCCTCGAGGGGTGAGGCAGAGAGAGAAGCACTAGAAAGGGGCCAGCCAAGTGAGCGTTTACTCCAAGGGAAACAACGTACACAGGGTCTCCTCACTCCAACTTCCCTCCAGCAGCACAGGGGCTCCCATGTCCCACCTCTCTGTCCTTCTATGCCCCTCTCCCAAGCTGAGCCATGGCTCTTCCCCTGTGTTTTCCTGGAACCCCAAGACTAAGGAGTCTGTGACCCCCTGCCTGCCCCATTCCACAAGACAGGTCCCTTGCACTGTCAGTCCAGGATTAAATGAAGTCCATGGGAAAAAATGTTCCAGCTTTCCCCTCATGCCTTCAATATTCACACCGCTCAGGGTGAATATTGTATAGCCTGGCCCTTACTTCTTGTCTCTCCACCATCTCCCAACAGATTCTTAGCAACACTATCTCCAGACTCAAATCAACCTCTTATCTAGAGACAATAGGTAAAACCAAGAGGGCGTTTTCCTCTGAACAGTGCAGAGTCACAAAACAAAGCTGGTTTCAATGAGTCACGGGTGCTCTCTTTGTTAAAAGAGTAACAACTTTCAGGCATCAGCTGTGACGCAAGTTAAAATTATAATGACTTTACTGACAGGACAATGAACAAGCACATCAGGGTGACCTCTCCCTTCAGACACCCTTCAGCCCAGCAATGGAGACATACAGCTAGAACAGTAGGACTGGGCCACCTACAGGAGGGAAACAGCTGCCTCATTAGGTCATGTTATGGGAATGCCTGTTGTGGGTACAGACCCATGCCAGGCCCCACTGTCTAGGCATCAGCCCTCCCTACCAGCACAATAGGCCCCATTGGCAGCCCCTTGCTGGTACACCGCCCTCTTTGGTGCATCAGACATCATGGTAGACAGACCATGACAATATCTAAACAAACAGGAAAGCTAAAGCTGAGAGAGCAACAGAGATCTCCTTCTCATGTTCCTGCCTTGGGTGCTGTAAAAATAAATGAAGGAACTCTACAATGGAGACTACTTCCTGTTTCAGTTAGTAACCCTAGCTACTCTCTTCCTAATGCACTTGTATCTGGCTTTCTTTATTGGCTTGTGATATTCATTTTTGTCTTACGTCACCTCTGTAGTTAATCTTACCAGTTTTATTTGAGCTGCTGCAATTTGTAATTTTTCTTTTTTTTAAACAGAATTGGGAAACATGAAAAGTGCTTTACAAAATGAAGTTAATACTTCTGACACTCTCTTTCACAGCTACATTGATCACAGCCCTTTATTACTCATTCGTGACAAGTATAGGATTTTCAATGGGAAGAGGAGTTATTCAGACATCAAGCTTTTCACTATTAAGTGCTAGCTTTTTTTTTTTAAACTCAATAGTAAGCAATAATAAACAGTATTTCTATAGTAGAGCATGGCAGATCTAATTATCAGCACATGCTGGAATTCTTAAGGGCCTTTTAAAAAAATCTGGTTTAAAGAATTGTGTAAGTCACCATGGAAAATAGTTTCTGACAAAAAAAAGTAAATATGTTGTGGATGCTCTACTTCAAAAATAGAGCTTATTTTCAAGCTATTACAAACGTCTATACACTCACCTGGGAAAGCTGAAGTAAAACAAAAGTATGACAAAATATTTTTTCTTGATATAGAAACACCTAAATACCTTGAGGGGAAAGTCAAAGAAGTCCAAAATTGTAGTTATCTTATCAAACATGAACTCACATGCCTCAAGATTAAAGAATCTCCCAAGAATAGCAATGAAGGGAAAAAAACCTTTATTTATGTAAAGCACGCTTGCTAACTATTGTAGTGGAGCCTATTTACCATTATATTTTGTTTACTTTATATGTGAAGGGCACAGATGAAAAGAGCTCAGCCCAGAACTTTGTCCTGAAAGCCGCCCCAGTTTATAAACCACTACTCTGATTCCCAACCACAACTTTTCATTACTACTAGACAACTTAAGGAGCCAAATTAGGACAACAATCTTCCTAAACAACTTCAGCAGGGTGGGAGGAATGGGGAAGAAAAAGGATCAGGCTGGTTTCCCATGAAAAACAAAAGAAATAGTTACTTATCTATTTATAACTGTTGTTCTTCAAGATGTCCATTCCACTGTGTGACTACTCTAGTGCACAATTCTTGGAGAGTTTTTCCTTTAGAGGTACCTGCTGGGATGACTCAAGAGCCCTCTGGCTGCCTCACACACACACGCGGACCTCAGGCATAAAAGGAAAGCCATGTCTCTCCCTGCACCCCCAGTTCCTTCCTAGTGGAAGACTCTGCTAGAAAAGGAAAGGAGGGCAGGTTGTGGAATGGGCATACACAATCCTTCTCAAAAGAACAGTTACAGAAAGGTTTCCACTGTAGGTGGCATCACTAACAAGTAGTACCAACTGGAGACGGGTTCTGTATCTATTTTAACAGGACTGGAAAACCACTTGTCCAAATTCAGCATAGTCTCTAGATAGCCGAGAGGCAGCATAGTGAAAGGCAAACATGTGACATGATGACCAGGATGCAATTTTGCCTATGTCTAATAAGGGAACGCTAGCCAGAAAAGCCATGGAAGTTGCTTGAGACCTAGTCAAATGACCCAATGCTACCTGGCAGGTTCATATTACCCAAGTGGTAATACAAGCAACTTCAACTGGATAGCCAGGAAGAAATTCTTTGAGTAGAAAAAGAAGTGCTTGCATTTTGTACACAAATGCAGTAAATATTTGAGTTAGAGACCTGAAAAGCTTAGGTCATTCCAGACAAAATACTCGAGGTCTTTGAACATTTGAGTGTGAAGTTTCTAATCCTCCTCATTATCAAGAGGCGTTCAGATTGGTCATTAAGATTTCATATTAACTAAGCAAAGTCAAGGCCACTTTCATAAGAAATCACGGGTGACGACAAAAATTTTGTCTGCATAGAAAACAGTACATACAGCATCGGATACTACAGCCCTCAACTCCACCACTCTCCTGGTTGACATAAAGGCTATTAAAAAGATCACTTTCATCAAAAGATGCAACAGAGAGGTCAATAGAGGTTCAAAAGGGGGGAGGGGAACCCATCACCTTTAAGGCTAGAATCAGGCTCCACAAGTGAATATGATTCTGTACCTCTGGAAATAGTCTGTCTAAACCTTTTTAAAAAGGTTATAGCGTCGACTTGGAAAAGAGAGTTTACCAATAGGTAAGTGAAATGCTGTTGTAGGAACTAGATGCACTTGGGTCAAGCTAACACTTACTATTCAGTAGCACACCCTAAACTTCTCAAGAGCAGGACTCCAATGTTAAACATGAAGACTCCACACCATCAAGTGAATAGCCTGACAACTGGTGTAGAGAAGATGCTGTGAAAATCAAGTCTGTGTGAAGCAGGAGTGACAGCAGGAGATTGATGGAAAAGCTCAAGAGCCCTGTTGATGGGACCATACCAGGGTGATGAGTTTAAGCTGGGCCTTGTCCCGCTTGACCATGCACAGACTTGTGTACAGAAAAGGAACGGGGGCAGGCGACATCACGGGAAAGAAAGCTTACAGTAAACCCTATGACAGCAGCAGGTCCATGAATGAACCTGGCCAGAAGCAAAACTGATGACATTTTCTGTTGTCTGTTATCGTAAACAGATCCACTTGGAGAGCTTCTAGAGCTGGAAAATGAAACTTGTCATGTCTGGACAAAGGGATCACTTGTGATGAATGATAAACAATTTACTCAGGCAACCTGCATGACTATTCTGAGCCCCGGGGAGTATACAGTTGTCGATGCAGAAGTCCCAAAGAGAAATAGGTTCAGAGCAGAGTAAGATGACAGGAGGCCTGGCCTTTACGTCTGTTTACATAAACTACGCCTGTAGTATCATTAGTCTTCACCAACATGTCTCCTCCTCGATGCAGAGAAGGAACATGATGCAAACTAATCAGATAGCTCACAGCACTGTTATTTACGTGTAGGCTAGAATCTGGAAAAAAAAGAAATCTTACATGTGCAGGGATTCCAAGTGAGCTCCCCATCCTAGGTCCAAGACACCCATTGACTAAGGTAACAGACTGTTCAGGCAGGACAAAGGGAAGCTACTTGCAGATATGGGCTGAATCCATCCTCCAACCAATAAAATCCAGTTTGAAATGTGCATTAATGTGTCTATGAGATACAAAGGAACCTCAGTCAACCAGCACTGCAGAAGTCTGAAATGCAGTTTGGCATACTGGACTAGATTATTCAGTAGTCTAAAACAGTTTTTCCTGGAGGTGGGTGAATGAGGCTTTAAGTCTAGAATGAAGCTTTGCATTGTATGAAACCATGCCTGAGGTAGGAAAGCACTAGCTGCTGAGTTCAGAACCATGCCAATAAACTTTATTTTCTGAACTGGAAACTGACCTTCTGTCATGGGGAGGCAATGGTGGTAAGAATCACATGGCTTGAACTCCAGAAAGTTGCTATGTAGGACATACTCGTGGGTGGACTCATGTGCCCTCGACAGTATGGTCCTGTAGCAGAGTTCCCCGTCCTAGGAATGATGCACCCAAAACTATTGTGCAAGGGGGATGGCTTGAAGGGAACTCTAAGTATACTGAGAGCAGAGTAACTTGTTCCAACTGTCTGTGGGCAAGTCTATACTGACAGCGGCATCAGTTCCATGGAGCAGTCAATCTCAAAAGTCAATCAATCTAGAAATTGACATTGTAAGTTCATCCCCCAAGAAGAGGAGTGCTGAGTCAAAAGAAGGGCATTTTCTTTTGATTAAGTGCAGCAGAGAGACACCGAGGTCAGTAGGCATTAGAAAGCTGAAAGGAGATATGCAAGTTATTTTACGTAACTTGGGTATCTGCCTTCGACTGACAGAAAACCTTGGTAAGTGTAGACCAAGCTTCTGTTGGGGGTATATGCTGTCCAAAGTCAGGCTTGAAAGTGTAAATGTAAATAAGCAAACATGCTGCCATGTGCCTGAGGAGCTGCAGGCATGATCTGGCAGTAACCCATGGGCTCATGTTACTGAATGCATCAAAGGACCATTTCTTGATCCTCAATGCCTAGCTTCACCCTCAGCTTCATTTGGACTTTGCCTTCTGAGTTGGACCCTGAACTCAGACTCTTGATTTTGACCCTGGCTTGGAACATGACCATGCATTTCTGTACTACTCCCCACATCACATTTGCCCCTTTTCTGCTCCTTAGTCCTGACTGCCTATGTTGGGATCCTTACAGGTAGCGCAAGTGGCTTCTATTAATTCTATCCGTTGTAGAAGAGGAAGATTTTGAAATACAGAGTAGAAGGCCAAGTACTGGAAGTGACCTGACCTGACAAATTAGAAAGAGTCCAGCGAAGGGCAATGAAAATTATTGGGGGCTGGAGCACCTGACTTATGAGGAGAGACTGAAGAAACTAGGCTTATTTAGTCTGCAGAAGAGAAGACTGAGGGGGGAATTTGATAGCAACCTTCAGCTACTTGAAAGGGTGCTCTGAAGAGGAAGGAGCTAGATTGTTCTCAGTAGTAACAGAGAACAGAACAAGGAGCAATGGTTTCAAGTTGCAGCTGGGGAGGTCGAGGTTGGATAGTAGGAAAAACTCTCTCACTAGAAGGGTGGTGAAGCATTGGAATAGGTTACCTAGGGAGGTGGTGGAATCTCCATCTTTGGAAACATTTAAGGCCCGGTTAGACAAAATCCTGGCTGCGCTGCTTTTAGCAGGGGGTTGGACTAGATGACCGCATGACATCCCTTCCAACTCTAAGATTCTATGATTCTTTATGAGTGTTTAGATATCAATATAGGAACTCTTTTCAAAACCAATCATCAAGATAGTGGAAGAATATTACTCCCCATTGGTGAAGCTGTGCAGGGATGGTAGAGAATACAAAAAAGAAGCCTATGCTGATAGTGATCCTGACCTACACCAAGCACAGAAATCTCTTGTAAAAAGTAATGCACTTGAACATTGAACAAAACAGTCTTTCTGAATCCAGGGATGAAATAATAGCTGTAAGTATTACAATCTTGAATTTCTGTACCAGAGATCTAGAATTGTTCTCCACCCTCCTTTCTTTTGAGGACCAAAAAGCACCAGGAGTAAAATCCACCTCCTGTGAATTGAGTCAGAACTGGTTCTACTGCTCAAAGTGAAAAGGATGGTGAGCAGCATAGAGTGAAAAACAGATGGAAGAATACAATATTATAATGTTATAACTTATAACTTCCAAAACCTATTTGGTAGAGATAATTTGCTCCCATGAACCACAGAAATGGGAGAGATGATCCCCCGAAATAAGAGGATTGAAGGGACAGGGAAATACAAAATCAGATCCAGATAAGAGGGATGTCTGTGGTCAAAATGAACACTTCACAGATGAAGGCTGCTGTGTCAATCCAATTGCAGTAGTTGAGAACCTTCCATTTTTGCATTCTGGATTTATTTTTAGGTAGCTCCAGTACCTTTTGGTAGAGATGGGAAACGGAGTTGTATGAAACCAACTAAATCTCATTTAGAGGTATGTATATGCGCAGCAACTGATGGGTGTCCCTCTACTCCTTCAACAAATGAAATGGACTCAAATAATTTAAGACCATCACATGGGAGGTCCACGACTTCACATGGAAATCCTGAGGACTGCAGCCAAGGCACATGACACAAATTGCAGCTGTGAAGACAGAGTGTGCTAATATTTCACAGAATCAAAAGAAGCTTGCAAAAGTGTCTGTGCAAGAAGCTATTCCTCTGATGTGGGCCTCTGTTTTTGTGGGAGGTGTTCAATAAAGGATTACATTTTGAATAATTAATGTGGTTATATTTTGTCAAAATTGCATGGTAATTAGCAATTCTGTATTGCAGGATGGTAGACAACTCACTTTGGCAACTAAGGAGATGTAAGCAGTTTTGGTCTTTATTATTTGGTATAGCCTTAGAATGGTGTTGCCTGTTGCAGTCATTTACTGAATCCATGACTAAGGAGTTCGGGACAAGCTGGGAAGATACTGCTCATCCTCCAATGTTCCTCCATGCCCCCTATGGGACTGTGAAGGTGTAAGAAGTGAGGAGGAATGCCAGGGCTCCCTGCATCCAGGTTAATTTCCCTAACTGGGTTCTAATGTGATGCAAGCATCAGGAGCTGTTGTTCTCTGCCCTCCCCTTACACAGCCCAGGTGCGGAAAGTAACCTGGATGCATGGAGCCCAGATGTTTCTCCTTTTTCCCACCTCTCTAACGGCCTCAGAGTTATACAGAGGAGCACGGTTGAAAGGGGGAAGCAAGCAGTATTATCAGCCATTCCATGCATGCATGCCAGATTTCCCATATTACTGCAGAAAGGGGGCATGCAAGGAATAGAGGTGAAAAAGGCACAGTGCATGGGTGTGGGGGAAGAGGGAGTGAGGTGCCCACAGATGCAAAGGGCAAATTTAAGTACAGGGCTTAAATTTACCATTTAACATGTAGTATTAAATATAAAAAATATGCTTTTACTTTCTAAAGTGGGGGAGAGGGTGTCACACCCAGAGGTTTGCTGTATGAAATGGTCACCAATACAAAATGTTTGAGAAGTAGTGGGACTAGCCAGAATGTAGTACTTTGTCTGCCCTCTTATCTGTTGCAGAAGCCAGTACCAAGGAGCTGCCAAATTGCCTTGGCTGGTTTTAACAATATTTGGTTTAGTAGAAGGGGTACCCATGCTGAAGATGTGTGAACAATATCCAGCAATTTGTGAACAGTCGGTTGTGCTCCTTCTAATGAGATATGAAGAGCATCTACAACTTTAAACAGTTTCATGAGTTGATGCAAAGAGTCATCTATGGAAATAAAGATGGCATGATGGATTCATCTGGGAAGGATGATGAAATATTAGACTTTGGGGTAGCCTTTTTGGTCCTCGAACACCTCTTTTGGTGGTGGACATTGCTATGAGGGAATGGAGGGACACTGGTGGATTCCTTAACACACACTGTAAAATTGTTGGTAATAAAGAGCCCAAGGGCACCATTATGGCCATGGGTGGATAATAAGGGAATGGGGGAGGCATCCAGGGGCTGATCACACAGTGGAGGCTGCTGAGCAGGTTGAGGTCTCCCAAGCCTGCAAGTTCAAGAGAGGGTAGCCTAGATAGAAATCTTAAAAGCTCTGAATAAAATTTGAGAGTCTGAAGAGCTCTCATCTGCAGAGTCTAATGGAAGCACAGACAAAAGAGAAGTGATGTTTGACTCTCTGTATCATGGGTATCAGGGAATCAGGTACCAACAGCGACGGGGAGATACTGGAGATAGTGAAGGTTGCAGTTCTGAGGGTCTTACTGAGACCAAAAAAGGAAACAGGGTTCCCTTGGCAACAAATCCATGAAAAACCTGAACTCCTGTAGTACTGGGTGTAATTGTGTGGGAACCTGGTGGAGAACTGCAGCACCAAGGAAGGTGCCTGAATGCCTGTTTTGGTAGGTGTCAACTTCTATCTGAAATCCTTGGATTCTCTTACCAGCTCAGTCATGTTTCAATGGTACCAAAGCCTTTGGTACCAATGAGTGAGTACTGCACAGTTTAGATATGCTCAAGGACTTTGATTTAGAACTCTTGGTACTGAGATCACTTAACGCTCCCACGAAAGCCTTTAAGGGGCACAGGGTCTCTGGTATGGTAGATCTCAGAGATATGTTCTTTGAGGAGATTCAGTACTCTGCCACGTACAAATCTCTCTCGTGGAACCTGTAGGTCTCCTGGAGTCTGATGGAGCACTGTGGTTGTCTGAAGGCTGTTGTACTGCATAAGGTAAGGTATGGTGTCTCCGAGTCTGGTTCTGAAGTCGGACAAAGGGAACGCTTCATATCGCTCTGTCGTCATTTTTGTCTATGTAAATCACTGTTTTACTCGAACATACCATTTTCAGCACATGCTGTATTTATATTCCAACAAGGAAAGAAGTTGCTTATATAGAATTCCAGATTATATGAAGTTAATTGAATATAAATTAGCAGAGTTTTTCCCTGTTTGTAAAATAGATGCATGGCCACTAGGTGACTTAAAAACCATGACTCTAAATACAATTCAGACATTTACCACTAGATGGAAGCTGCAGATCATAAATGGATTCAAAATAGCAGCTTGACAGTAAAAGATTTTTATCATCTCTCAGTTGGGTTAAAACAAGTTTAGATAATGAATTGAACCCCTTCTCTGTTTTATACGATTAAAATTAAAAGTCTGGTTTCAAAATCATAATGTAATGCTGGAAGTTCACCAATCATAGGGTCCATCTACAACACACACACACAACCGGTCTGTCTCTCTTTCTCTCGTGGTGTACAGAGCAAATGTACTATACGACCCTTACCAATATGAGTATCGATAGCAGCGCAGATGGTGAGGAACTGTTTAGGTGACGAGTAAGGATACTCCTGAACTCTGCAGGTATGTACCCTACTCTCACAACCTGAGACTTTCCAGCTACATTGCTTTTTTTAAGCAGTGTATTTTCCCCACTTTTGTAGTATTTCCCTGCCTTACTCTGGCAGCCAGGAAAGATTCAAACAGCTCCTCACTGCTGAGCCTTTTCTTGCTAACTTTCCCCACCTGGCTTTTCAAAGAAGTGTGTAGTTCCACAGTGCAGTGTGGATGCCACCTACTTCATTGAGGTGTATACCAAAATATACCCTTTGCACCATAGCCAGTAGTGTGCAGTGTCAACATCCTACATGTCCCTGTTAGAGCACACCATAAGAAAATGTTCTGCAGTGAACAAGTTGGCACTACTTATTTTTACAGACCCCAAGCAATGGTGTGTCAACTCTTGGGACACTCTTCCAAGCTCTCACAGATCACCCCATCTGGAAGGTGTTTGGTTTCCATCCTGAAATATACCTTTCTTTATTTCACCCTATTTCTCCTTAATGTAACAACTTGTAAAATTTTAAAATCATTTCCCGCCTCCCTATTGGTGTTAAAGCTCTTATTTTTGTAGAATTATATTTCCCTTTAAGCACTTAATTATCTATGTATTTGATTTAGTCTTCTCAGGAATTACTGTAGCTCTCTAATAATTCCTTTAGCTACTCTGACTTTCTAGCAAGGAATTACTCCGAACTGAACACCATGGTTCTGCACTTTATATGAATATGTATGAGGCATTACAGAGGTTTCATGTGAAAGTCAAATTCGTGCACACAAAATACCTATTTACACATGCAGTTATCTAACTGATACATACAACTACTGTAAATGAACGCAGAAAGCACACACCTGCGTGAAAATTGTTGCATATACCTAATTTTGAAAAACAAGCTGTTAGTACTCCTGTCTCTTAAAATAAAGTTAAAACTAATAAAGTTAAGCAGAAGCAGATTTTCTGAATAATCCAGTGGGTACCTAGACTTATGGCAAAAATATAGTCTAAATATATAAAAGTGAAGAGAAAAATGCTTGCTTCTTTGAATAGTCATTCTTTGCCCCCTTAGAAATATTTAGAGAATTTATCAAAAGCAGAATAATTTTGCATGTCTGAAGATGACTGAGAAAATTCAAAGATTGAGAAGATTCAAAGAATTGATTTTTGGGTAACGAGAAGTAGGAGGCCCTAAAATCTTTACTTTGAATAACCCACACTTTCTCTGTGTGCCTCTATTTCTGAAACTACAACTGGCTTTCAGCTAACAAACCTGGCTCTTTTAGCTCAGACAGAAGAAGTTCATGCTTTTAGATCCAGAGGTCCCTGATGCTGACAACCCATCCAAGGGTGTTGTGTTACAAGTAGTAGTCCATACAGAAATTTAGCTGAAAGCGTGCCTCCAAAGCTACTGCGCTAAAAAGAGCTGTATGGACTTGGCGACCATGAGGGCCACTTGAGCTAGCCTCCCAAGTTCAAGTCCACCAAACTCCTTGGGTCTGAGCTTGAGTGGCTAGCCCAAGTTGCAATATCCATACTTATTTTCAGCACACGTGCTTGAGTAGAGCTAGCACAAA
The DNA here is from genome assembly GCA_007922175.1 of Pelusios castaneus. Taxonomy (NCBI): domain Eukaryota; kingdom Metazoa; phylum Chordata; order Testudines; family Pelomedusidae; genus Pelusios; species Pelusios castaneus. Next base: position 8,311,146 of record ML685903.1, read on the forward strand.
TCTGTCTCACCTAAAATATACCCTTAAAGATCCAGGTTGGTTTGCTCAAATGCTGCTGCAGACTCCAAAATCTCTAGTCCAGCCACTAGTAGAGAGCAACAATGGGTAAGAAAATGGATTATATTTGAAAATTATATGGTTTAAACAGACAAAAGCTTTGTTATCCCAAACTGAAAACTCCTGAATTGAGTATAATGTGTTTAAATGACCATTAAAGGGACTTGGAAAGTTTGGTAGCTTTCATCTTCCAGTCAAATCTAGAAACTGTGAAAGATGTAATTTTAAACAGAAATCCAATTCAGAACTAAAGATTATCTAATCTGATTCATGTAAACAGGAGTTATTTGGCAGTAAATTCCTTTAAACTTGATATATGAAAAAAAATCACCACAGTGTCACTTTCAATTGATGAGGATGAGCTGTCAATGTACCTCCATGATATAAATTATCTTGGAAAGAAGGGAAAATAGCTTAGATTCAAAAACAAAAAAATTAACACTGGAAAAGAGACAAAGTCTTTCAGTATGTAATTTATATGAGAAGAACAAACAGATTTACTTAATAAAGAGTACATATCTGATAGAAAATAAATGGTGCACAGTATAAGTGACTATAAGTGTTAAGGCAATGTTGGTGGCAAGCAAAAGCTTATCTGGAGACAGAGTGCTTTACATTATTAACTGATCATCATAATTTAAAATTATATTTTACATACCCAAGTTAGTTGAAGCTAAAAAGAAATTAATTCCAAGTAGGGCTGAACAAATCCCTCTGTAGCTTTTAGTTCAGTACATCACTCATATAAGTGCATCACAGGTAGATACGTAGGAGTAATTAGATTTCTGCCATCCAGATATTTTAATTCAAGTTACCAGTTTTGCAAGCGTTAGAACTTTATTAAGTGCGCCACTGTATAATCGTGATATGCCTGAGGCTATCAAATGAGGATTTGTTCAGACTTACTTGTGACAGGTGTTAAGGTAGTTTTAACACCATTCTCCGAAATAATTGAAAAAACCCCTCACAAAATACTTGCTTTTCTGAACAACAGGGGGTATGGTTTTATAACTGTATATAAGTAAAAAGACTCCATTTGTTACAGTGTGTTCATGCAATTAGTATGGTTATCTTTCATATTTGCTGTCTCAAAGGAACTTTGAACTATATATCAAAGAGCTGGGATGTGGAGGGGGGGGAAGGGGGAACTTACTGAAAAATGCCAACATGAAGATGCCATCATTGCCCACTCTAAGTTGATCTGCATCACTGAAGTCATCCCGAGGTGGATATTCTTCTTCCTGTATTTACAGGTTGGTGATATTTTAGTGAAGGAAAGTTAATTTTAGGCCAATTATTTTCCTATTTTTAAAAACACAATTAACAGTTTAAATCTATTGATTGATCTACATAAAAGAACCTCAAAAGAGAAAAATACCATTACATTTAAACCATATACAAATGAAGTTTCTTGATTTACTATGATAAAGCCTAGGTATATTTGAAACTTTAGAGAAAAACTGGAGTACATACATTTGAAGTATATTCAGTTTAAATTGAACTTAGACCATCATTTGAGATATTAATATACAGTCACATCACCTAGTAGGAAAAAAAAAATCCATCCTCTATGTAACTGTCTTCAGTAGTAGAGTTATACTAGGGATGAATTTAGCCTAATGTAGTTTAAGGTATCTTATTTATCTATTCACAGTCAAAAGAAGAAAGCATTTGTAGTTTACTTGCCAATCAAATATATAAACAATGCCTAATGTCCATTTTCAGTTTGTGGTATTTATCATCATGTTACAGATAATCCTCTTCTTCCAACTTGAGAGAATATCAGTAAATTAATCAAGTTCCAAAGGGGTAGTCATGTTAGTCTGAGTCAGCAAAACAAACAAGGAGACCTTTGGCACTTTTAAAGACTAACAAATTTATTTATCGCATGAGCTTTCATGGGAGAAAATCTCACTTCATCAGACGCTTTGAAGATGGGGAATTTACAGAATGGGAGGAAATTAAATGCAGGGAAATGTATGACACAGGATCAGGTCAGGCTATAACAGCAAATCAAAATAGGCGTTGGGATTCAAACACTGGGAAACACCATATAGAGGAAGGTGAGGTCAAATCATCTGATGTAATGAGAAAAATATCCATAGCCCCTGTTTAACCCTGAGACAACGGAATAGAATTTACATACAAGTTCCAATTCTGACTTGTATCTAGATTTAAAATCTAGAGTTTTGCAACCCAACATGCATGTAACAGGAAGCAATTACAGATGTTAGGCTGGGGGTGCACAATGAAGAATGAATGTACTGATGAGTCTCAGCACCTCTCACTCCACAGGCCATACAATGCAGTAAGAAGTGCTGCTGCCGCACAACTCCACGGGCAGGAGGCAGCTAGAGACAGATCATGGACATAGAAATTCCCTACCAGGTTGAGCCCAAAGGACAAGCTAACTGACTTGGCAGGGAGGCAGAGAAGGATCAGTAATCCAAGTTGGGCTTTAAAATTTGGCCCTAGCAGATGTCTAAAACAACCATAACACAGTTCTCAGTTTAAGTATCTAAGTTTATTTTCTGACTTCTTAAAGAAGTCAAGCCACATACAAGGAAACACCTATGAAATAATGATACACAAAGTTCCTCAGTCATGTTAAAATACTGAAATCCCTAATTTTTTTTTTTTTAATGTTTTATTTAATGGTTTAAATGCCTCATCTCAATCTTTGCTTTTTTTTTTTTTGAGAGGAGACAAGATGCATACATGGTTTGGCATTTGTCTTGTCTGTACATAGAAATGTATGTGTCTTGATCTATGGAAAGGAAAAAATATATTCGTTACATTTGATGATTATGAATTTACATTGCAAAATACAAAGCTTTAACTGAGCAAAGGATAGTATACGATGATCCTCTTCAAAACAAGAAGAAAATATAAATATTTTAAAGCCACCTCATGTGACTTTGGACATCCAAATATTGATCCTTTCACTATTTGATCTTATTCCAGGCACAATCTCAGAAGTTATTCCAGAAACAGCCAACTTTCACACAATAGAATTCTTATCCATATATTTAAAATGAGTATTAATTGTTTAGAAGAATCTTAATAGGCTTGAAAATAATTAGATAGCTTTGTATTTAAGGCTAAATGCATAATAGATGACATGAAACTAAAAAAGATTATGCAGTTAACTGTGACAGGATACGCTTCCTCTTAGTGGAAAACATACAAATTTCTGTAATTTCTTAAAGCGTCTATCCACATAAGACTTAATTTTATGTATTAGTTTAGTTAATTTACATTAAGGGAAAAATGGACATATAACACCGAACTACTAAGATTGGTATTTACTTGCTTTTTTACTGTTTTTAATCCACAGCAAATATAAACTTAGTTTTACAAATGAACTAATGTTTCAGAGGGTGTGATCAAAACTACTTCTCAAATTCCGTTCAAAACTTTGCTTCGTATCTTTCATGACATGTAAAGCATATATATATATTTTTTTTTAAAGTAACACTACAGGTTCTGTAGATAAGACATTGGATTAATGCATCTCCTGGTAACAGGAGGGAAAGGAGCACTCATTTTTTTATCAGGTCAGTTATCTTATTACAAAAGAAAGGACAGACAATTGGGACATATTTACAAAGGTAGTCAGCTTCACCCTGAGAAATGCTTTAAAATGGCCATAATGGCTATAACCATTTTTAAAAATCCTTGACAGAAGTATCCCTGGGTGCAGAGAAATCACTCTACTTTAAAAATGCTGCTGGGCAAAGAAGCAGCTGCAGATTTAGTGTGGAAATTTAGGTACTTGGGAAAGGGCTTCTCAACCACTGTGTTGGGACACAAAAGTGTGTTGCGGCACAGCGGGAAGTGTGTTGCAGGCAGGCTGAAAGCCTCCCATTCTTGGGTGGACCAGAGTTGGAGCTGTTGCCAGGACACTCCGCTGGAGGTGGCTGGGCCTGCTACTGTGGCCGGGGCCACTGCTGTGGGGCTGGCAGGGGCTTGGGTTGCTGCCAGGGAGATCCCACCAGGGGTTGTGGCCAGGATCAATGCCAGAGCCTGCGCTCATGGGGGGAAAGAATCAGGCCCGCAAGGGAGCCTTGCTGTGTCACAACCAGCTGGAAGCTCTCCCAGTTGTATCACGACCCAGGAAAGATTGAGAACACCTGACTTAGGGAACTTAAGCAAGGTATAGCAATTCCTTAATATCAAATGTGCCCAAATGGGCAGCCTAGTGAGCCTATGTGAATCTTCAGGTACCTAAATAGCATGAAAAATTTTGACCAACTCCTGTTTTAGGTTAAAAAGAAATCTTTTGAAGTTATATTACACAAAAAGTTGACATTCAACATGAACGTTTCTCAAATTCATGCACCACAATTTACATTGTCAGTCTTGGACAACACTAAATATAATTCTTCAATTTAAATCAAGAAAGTTATTTTTTCTTTATTTATAGTTTTGAAAAGGTGGGAAAGAATCACATTCTTCTAGAGCTGTCAAATGCAATTAATAAAACATTAAAAATCATATTAGTTGCAGTTTTAATCATGCTATTAATAAAAGAATACTAATTTCAATTAAATAAATTCTTGGGATATTTTTCTACTTTTCAAATATATAGAAGTATTATTCTTTTTTACAGTAACAAATAATTGACCAGTGACTATTAAAATAACAGTAAGAAATAATATAAAGTGAGCACTGTACACTCTCTATTGTGTTTTAATTGAAATCAATATATTTGAAAACACCTATCAGGCTAGTGGTCATGACCCTACTATTGCAGATTTGTCCTCTGCAGAACATTGTCTTGCTTTGTATAGCTTTATTTTAGATATTCCAGTCTTTCCTCAAAAGTAAATACCTCCAGCTCCTGAGTGGGTTTTTTTTAGTATGGTCTCTGAATTTTTTAATCATGTGGTGACCAGAACTGAACAGATTTCCTTGGAGCCATACTGCCAGATAATGGTTAATTTAAAAAAAAATTTTTTTTGAGTAGGTGGAAACTGCTACAATGCATAAGGTTGATTCAATAGCAGTCTATAAAAATTTTAAAAGGTCTCTGTTTCACAGCTGTACAACTTTAGAGCTTTTGTTCAGTGGATTATGGTGCCCAAAAGATTCATACACATTTTTGATACTGTTACAGACCTTACGATATATTTGGGACTACAAAACTGATTTGGTTTCTAAATCTAGAACTATAGGATTACAACATTTAAGGACATAAAATAAATTAATCTGGGTAAGTATTACATAAACAGTCACAGATCCTGTAAACAAAGACAGCAACTTGCCAGTATCTTTAATTAGAGTGGCACCTATTATTGCCACTGTGGCTAAGGTTTTGTCATCAGCTCCATTATAAATATTTTTCAGGGGTTTATAATGTTCTTGTACCTGAAACTCAGCATGTAGGGTCTACCCCAAGAAAAATTGGCTAGCCAATTAAGAGAGCTGAGTCTTAAGGAACCCATTTGGGAGTTTAACTGGTGCAGTTCTATACAATGCTGGTGGTTTGCAGAATAACTTTTTAAAAATTGGATTTATAATCCCCTGAAAAAAGGGTTGATATAAATAATAGAATAATTTCCAAATGGCACATATGCAACAATTCTGAGCTTTCAATGATGATAAAATAACTCGGAAGTGGCTAACAGGAACCCATCAGTGTTTACCAGCAGGAAAGTTCACAGCAATGTCTAAACTAGATAGAACTGTACCATACCTCTGGTGGACTGAGGAATATTTCATCAAACAGACTCCTAGAATCCCTAAACTGGCCGTGCTAAGCATGTAAAACAGAAAAAACATAAGACAAAAGAACTAAAGAGGAGCGTTAAGTGAAAGCCATTTATTACAGACAAACAAAACATTTAACTATTTTAAATATTCTGTTTCCGCTTAAATGATCATTTAAATGTCACTTAGGTCACAATATTAAAAGGAAAACGTATAATGAAAACTTGTGCTAGTGCAACCTTAATTTGGCCCCTTTGTGCAAATGTATTACGATAGTCTTCAGTTGCACATGATCATATAATTTTTTCCCCACCAGACCCCTGCCTCTTTCACTGCACACAATGGATGGTGCTGACTTCATGAACAGTGTAGACAAGTCACTGCCTCATAGTGACTGAGGGAGGCCTCAGCACAACCCTACTGGCAGACTCATTTCAGTTTCCCTTCTTAGATCCCCAATAAACTCCACACAAGGGTATTCCAGTCCAATCACACAGCAGCTCTCCATAGGGTCCAATTAAAGTTCAAAATCGAACATACTCCTCCCTCCAGCCAGGTACAGCCCAGACTCCCCTGGTCTTGGCAGAGCCTTTCTTATATTAGTGGGCTATTCCCAGCCTTCCCTAGCTGAAGCAACTGCTCTGATCTCAGGGGCTTCCCAGCAGGGGCTTCTCATTCTGCAATTCATACAGTCTCTTGAACAGAGGCAGCTTTTGGGGTAGGTGAAGCAGGCGCATGCCTAGGGCCCCAAGCAGTAAGGGGCCCCATTGCGTGCTTTGCCTACCCCCAAATCTGCATCTGCCTTGGTTGGCAGCAGGAAGAGCTGGGGCCAGCAGCAGGGAACTGGGGCCGGAGGAGGGGGAGCCAGGGTGGTGGGAAGTTGGGGCAGGTTGGTGGCGGGGAACCAAGGCCACAGAAGGGGGCCCCACAATGGGCCTTCGCCTAGGGCTCCCAATAGCCAAAGGCCACCTCTGCTCTTGAGTGTCCCCCTTTACTGCAGCCATCTTCTGATCTTTACCTCAAACTGCCAGATTCTCCTGATGTTGGAGTAATTCTGTAATCAGGGCTGCCTTGGCCCCAAACTCTTCAGACTTAGGACAAGCTGCACTGTGTCAAACACCCAATCAACATTATGTTTTCCCCTGTATTTTTCAGTTTATGAACCTAGACTTATGTCCTGCACACCAGTCTACCCCTGCTGTCAAGATAATTTCTTCCTGGGCTTTTCTATGGTGCTCATCACTATCATACCCAAGAGCCTCACAAACATTAAGGAATGCATCTTTACAACACAATCCCCTGTGAGGCAAGGAAATGGTATTATCCTCATTTTACAAATGAAAAACTGAGGCCCAGAGAAATCAAGGTCAGAAGGCTCCACTAATTTTCCATGTCCAATTTGAAAGGATGAGGACCAGAATTTTCAGAGTATTTAACAATACAGTAGAATATCAAAGATATTAATACCAGAGTTCTGAACTGACTGGTCAACCAAACATCATACCTCTGATTTAGTTACCTCTTCTCTACCACCAAAAACTACTCATAGTATCAGTACAAGCCCAGAAATTGGAATGATTAATTCTTAATGAAACTGCATCCCCACCCGCCCAAGATATATAATAGCAATAGTCTCAAATCTAACTGAAAACGTGTTTTTTTAAATTATTTAGCAAACAGCTGTATTTCAAAGAAATGCCTTATAGTTCTATAGCACTTCACATCTTCAGAATGCCTTCCGAACATAACATCCAAAAGATATTACACAATAATGATTATAAAAAGATCCCAGTATGGAGCTAAATTCTTTAACCTCACTGACAGATTCCCCAAGAGATTTTTACACAGACATTTCACTTACTCTTTGGGCAGTTTCTGCTGCAGCAGCTGCCATTGCTGCAGCTTTGGCTTTCTCTGCTTCATCGTAAGTAGGAAGAGAGGTAGCTACACTATATGGAGGTGGGACAGGGTAAAATTCATTCTGTGTTTCTGTTGGGGAAAAAAAAAATTAAATTCATGCTTTGTATCCCAGAAAGAAATATCAACAAGAACCATAGACTACAGTAACCTTTAAAAAAGTGCATAAAGTAACAGAGAAAGTCCAGAAGAGGGCAAGTCATGATCTAAATTTCTTGGTCAAGGTATAATCAAGGTCCAGACCACCCCCAGTTCCCAGCTCCTACTCCCCCAATTGTCCCCCACCTCCAGCTCCCTGACTGCCTATCAGCTCCCCACCTGGAGAACAGGGTGATCGTATCTCCCTAAACTGAAAATTGGACACATGGGGCTAGCACGAGTCACCTGGCGATGTGCTTGCCCCGACCCCTAAACGTTCCTCTGTGCCCCCAATTGAGCCAAGTGGTTGAGACAAAGGGAGAGGCGGGGAGGACTGGCTATGAGCTGTGATCTGGGCAGCAAAGCAAGGTGTTAATGCATGAGTACTTTTGAGCTCAGAGCCAGGAGATAAAGCAACTGGACTATGATATAGATAGTGGTGCACTGCCCCAGGAAGGACCAAGGAGGCTCCAAGGGAAAGGCCAGGATCTGGCAGAAGTGAATGACTGGAGGCAGACTGGAGAAGGAATATGGCTAAGTGGAATGTAGAGGACTGGCCTCAAAAGATGGGGGTGGGGTGGGGACAGGAGGCCAGGGTGGGCTCCAGGGACCACTCAGGGGTGGAGGCATGAAGTCAAATGGGGGGCTTCAGGGAGGGATTGTGCTGCACTCTGTGCCCCAGCACAAGCGGATGCTGCAAGACCCTACCAGGAACTTACAAGCTGAGATGCCTAGTAAGTCCTGAGGCCTATAGGTCACAGCTACTGGACCAGCCGCCCTGCTGTCTCCAGCGCAGGTAAAGAAGAGTTTGAATCATGGCCCAGACCACACTGCCTTCTGATTGGGCTGCAGGGTGAACACATGACACCCCATCACTCCCTGATTGCAGGACAGGATGTAGTGGACACAAGGTTCCTGTGGAGACACCGTCCCCCCACCCTCCAAATGTAGACACTAGGCATCTGCCCCCTCAACTAGCTCATCCCTGAGCTGCTGCTGAGGCTGCACAAGCAACTACCAGAGGAAACACTCTGTAAACCAGCCCAATCACTCACCCTTTTTCGGGAGACCAGCATGGCTCCAGCCCCAGATCAGTTTCAGCCCATACTGTCCACTGAAAAAGCATTTAGTGGTCCAGATTTGGCCCACAGTCCACCTATTGACTCTCCCTGTCCTAGAAGAGTGTCAGGTTCTTAATATTAAAAAATGAGTTGAGGCCTGTCCTGGTCATGTCACATCTCATCAGCTGCAGAGCCCTACTGAAAACTGGAGCTACTCCACAGAGGCAAGACAATTGCCTTTGTCTTAGAACGTTTCATTTTGCTATGTTACATTTTTAAGAGCAATATTTTACATATCAATGTGAATAAAACTTTTGTTTTATAATATTTAATTACTATTTATACACCAAAGTGCAGAAACATTGCAAAATTGAGCAATATTAAAAAGAATTTAATACTTATCTTCCCTTTATATCCTAGCATCAGCATGTAGTAGGATTCTGCTGCTGATTAAATGATGCTGGGAGAAGCATTTAACTTGGAAAGACTTCATATGTGTGGACATTTATTCATGTAGTAAACGTTTACAGGATCAGGACATAATGCATACCTAGGCACTAATCAGAATAGAGCCAAAGGAGGACTGTGGAGTTAAAGTATACAACTTCAAAACATTAAGAAACATGTTGTGCTAATAATGTTATCCACAGAGTCTGTTAATTTGGTCCTCAGCACAACTCTAAATATTGTCTAGATTTTGGTTAAAAAGACATGCAAAAGGGAAACATACACATGTAAATCACCTTTAATGAGAGAACAATAAGCATGGGGGAAAAGAGATGACATCTATCTCGATTCAGTAACTGATTCAGGAGATATGGACCTCTCCAGCAGTACTACTACTTAGAGCTCTTATATAATAAATAAATACCTGAGGTTGCAGCTGCTTCTACACCAATACTACAATAAGGTGGAGGAAAAACATCTGCTTCAGATAAAGGTGCTGGTTGAGAATTTTGTGGAGTCTCTGTAGAAGTAGATGGCTGCTCAACTGTTGACGACTCTGGAGGATCATCCTCATTGTGAAGCTTCAAGGAAGGAAAAAAAAAAAAAAAAAACACCCAAAAATTTCAAACACATTCAGGGAATTCTTTACACAGAAATTAAATGTTGGTATTAACCCCTTCAGATGTTACAAGAGAATAGATATTTAGCATTTTCTTGGGTTACTGGAATCATTAAAAACTTCTGCTAATAAATTCAGGGACTAAGCTAATATATCCAACAGTTGGAGATTCAATAAACACAAGCAAGCAATTTCAACTTTTATTTAAATAGCTCTAACTAACAGCCGACCTTTCTTGAGCAGTCACTTCAAAAGGTACTCAGTATAATTCCATTCCAATGTCAAAACTCCTCTGCTATTAAACTGATTTCTGATGCTTAAGATAGGCTTCACTAAATACTAAAGCGCAAGGTGTTCGTTAAAAGTTATTTACGATACTGAACCATTAATGAATTCATGATATGGCTTTGCCTTTGTGCAGACAAACAGTTAATTCATCTAAACACAAAATAGGTGAACCACTCTTAACCTTCTCTGTATTAATCCAAAGGCAAAGAATAGTGTTTTACACTTATCACTTGGCATTTATATTGATGCATATTTTGTTTATACTCAATTAAAATTCTGAGACAGTCAATATTCTTGTTAAAACCCTTGCCCCAACTAATAATCTATTCCCCACTTTTATAGTAATCAGTTATGGTATTGCAAGGATTTCTTTTTTTAAGCTTTGTGTTTTAGAGATATTGTACAGTTAAGTATGTAATTAAACATGATTATAAAGAATTTGGATAGGCAAATAATGACCAAAAAAAAAAAAAAACCCACAACAACAACAAAACCCTTACTTGGCCATGATACAGCAGTAACACCACTAAAGTAGAGTAAATCCTTCTGGTTATTTCAGAAAATGAAAATCTAGTTAATGTAAATGTATGAAATGAATGTAACAAAAATTTAATCTAGCAAATACAATAGAAAGGAGCACAAACTATGGCAGGTAGAAACTAAACTGGAAATTAGGAGGGCTAATAATTAAAGACCAAAAAGCTAAAAACAAATACATATGACATTTAAATATATCAGAAGCAAAAGGCAAATGAATACTAGTGGTTTTTTTGATTAACAGAGTTGAGGATAAAGGCATTACAGAAAATGTATTTCTTTACATGAACCTTCACCATAAGAGATATTGGTGATTTATCTCAGTCTTACTCTTATTAAGAAATAAGGATATAAAGTGCTTTTGGAGATGATGTGTCAACTGAGGAGGTTGGTAACCAAATTTACTAAGGGGTAACAAAGTCCTCAAGCAGATGGCAAACATTCAGAAGGAATTTGAAAAATAAAGTGCACCACCTAATATACCATAAAGGACTGAGGAGTTACAAATATTGTACTGGTCCTTATCTCTCTCTCTCTTTAAAAAAAAAAAGGAGCAAGAAGTTAGTGGGGGAATTACAGACTAATAAAACTTAGTTCAGAAGCAAGCACACTGTTTGAAGTGACAGTTATCAAGATATTCTAGAATACCTTAAAAATATGATAAGAACAAGCTTGCATGGTTTCTTTAAAGGACAATTGCTTTTCTTTAATCTACTAGAATTCTTTAAATGTTTAATAAAATAGATAAGTTTATTTGGACTTCAAAAGACTCTAGGACAAAAGTCCCTCACCAGATGTTATTCAAAGAGCTATGTATGCACCAAATGAGAGGTAAAAACTCCATCACTGATTAGGAAGTACGTAAAATAGAAAATGAGGAGGAATAAGTGATCAACTTTCAGTATGGCAAAGGGTTAATACTTTGGTACTACAAGGATAATTACAGGATGTATCGTATCTTATTACTGATCCAGAAGCATGGGTGAGTGAATGGTAAGGTGAAAAATATGCAGATGACACAATTATTTAGTTTAGTGAAGATTAGAGAAAGCTTTGCAGAACTTCAGAATGATCTGACAGTTAAGGCATATTGGCAACAAACAAAGACAAAATTCAATTATGACAATCAAAGTAAAGTGAACCAAAAAAAATTAAAAATATTAAAAATAAAAGACTGCACGAATAGAAACTGCTGGGTTCTGAACTAAACTAGAACTTTTCAGAAGAAAAGTTTGAGTGTCTACTGGAAATAGCTCGAAAGGGAAGCACAGTCAAAAAGTGTCAGGATGCATGAGGAATGGGATAAGAAATATATGAAATATATGGTTCTTAGAAGCAAATGGTACACCCTTATTTGGAATATGCTGTGCATTTCTCGTTACCCTGTCTCAAAAGAGAACAAAAGTAGAAGAGGTTGAAACAAAAAGATAGCAAAAATAACTAGAAACAAGGATATACTCCCATAAACAGCTGTTTAGTGTAGTTAGGAGGCGTAATAGAGATATACAAAATACATTATTTCTTTGCTTATTCAACACATATTTACCTTCTCTTGTATTACAAGAGCAAGTAGTCATTCTATGAAATTGAAAGACAAGAAAGTATATAAGGCAACATTTAACAAGGCCTATGGAACTCACTACCAGAAAATATTGGGGTCAGAGCTTGTTTTGATCATATTAATGAGACATTTACAGTTACATTAGACAGAAAAACAAAAAATCAAATCCCCATGTTTCAAGATGCAAATCAATATTAACTGACAAGGATTTGGAAGAAGTTTCCTAAGTCAACAGGCTTTTCCCTGATCATTTACCACAAGATTTCTTGCGCCTTCTCTGATGCATCTGATGCTAGCATTAAAGAGACAAACCTTCTGGAACTAACTGATTTGATATGGTATATCAAATCCAATGATGTTTAAACCACTACATTTTGATAAATTGATATTTAATATTAACATTTTCAAAAATTACATCAGGATCAGCTCTAAATAGTACTCTGATTTATGCCATTTCATGAAGAGAAAGCAGATTTTCTTTATCCTTCCCCCTTTCCATCATAAAAAGTGCACTGCTTTCTATGCTAACAATTGTGTGTCAAGGAGTCTCTCAGAACTAATTAAATAACTTGTTAGTGAACAAACTAATTTTACCAGATATTTTTCATGCATTTTAAATATAGGTTTGGAACAGAAGACTATTCTTCTTTTCTGGTCTACAATTTTCTGCTTGTTAAATGCTGCAGATTTTGTTCTGTTTCATTTTCCTAATCTTAATTCAGTTTGTCATCTCTAACACAAGTCAATTTGCTATCACAGCAGTTAACATACATTCTATAGGAGGTTGCACACTTTAGTTGTGCTTTTCAAGATATCTTGCTGACTGTATAAAACTTTACTCTTAAAGTAAAGCCTCTCTCAGGAGGTTGAGTCCCCTTCAAGTGTTTTTGCATAAGTATATGATGCCTGATTTCACATCACCCTTTCAAAATTGCCACACACTGCATGCTCAGGAGGCATCAAGGGCAGGTTATACGGACTAAATTAATTCTTTGAATTTTTAAATGCATCTTGAGTTCAGTATTTTACTTTATATATAAATCAAAGGTCTAGAGACATATGGAGGTCACTGGAGAACCATCTTGACAGACCAAATAATTCATTTCTATCATACACAGGTTGGTTTTTTTGTTTTGTTTTGTTTTTGTGAATAATTGCAAGTTACAGTTACATTATAACTATAATTATATGTTACATATCAGGAATTTGGGCCTAAGACAACTTAAATTGATCTGCCATACTCAACTCCAGAACAGGCTGGTTTTCAGTGACAGAATCTACAATTTGTTCACAGAATCACAGATTAGGATTGGAAGGTCCTCAGGAGGTCATTTAGTCCAAACCCCTGCCCAAAGCAGGACCCATCATATTATCCCAGCTGGGGCTTTCTTAAGCTGCACCTTAAAAATTTTGCTTTTCAATCTTTTAGGATGAAAAGCACTATGTAAAATGCATGATAGCACTACTACCTGTGATTTTTGCATTTCATTTCTGATTACCATAACAATGTGTCTTTAGAAAGAAAAAAAAAAAAAAAAAAAAAAAACACTTCATCTCCTTTTGTACTTTATTGACTCATAGAAGAGTATGGTTTGAAGGGACCTATAGTCCAAACCACTGCACAAAGCAAGATCAACCCCAGCTAAATCATCCCTAACTGATACCCTCATTTTCTATTTGAGGCACATCAATCATTTACCAAGCAACCAGATATGATGTTAAATGATTTATGATTTCAGCTAGAACATTAAAAACATGAGCTGGCATCTGCTTACTCATGCAGAAATCTTCAGAGCCGGGGCGAATGAAGAAAAGGAAAAGGCCAGAGGGGCTTGCTTCACCCTTTATATTTCTACATCTATACAATACAAGACAAGAATCTACACCTTATGCTCCGTCAATACCTTTCATTTACCTTCAGAAGGTTGTTTGTGTTTTGCATAGATCTCAATACTTGAGCAAGCTGAGCCTGCCTCTCCTCTGTCGTAATGCTGACTGACTGCTGAAAGAACAACGCAGTAGAATAAGGATCTCATTCAAAAGTGTCATTCTCAGTTAATTGAGAAAATGCTGATCTTTTTAAATCATGGTTACACCCCATGACAGCCAAAAATGCAAAGTAATTATGCAGAGAGAGAACTGGACAGTCATATCCTGTAACACATGGCATCCAGTTCATCCCCCAGCCTACTCCACTGGACCAGTAGTTACTAAAGAAATAAATCTTTTTCATTGACATTTATTGGTATCCTGTCATTTAACATACTTTTGCTATCTTCAAAACTAATCACAAAGTCATACAGGATGTGGTTGTAACTTGTAAACCCTTTCCTCAAACTATCTACTTCTTAAAATGATTTTAAAACAGCAGTATTTTGTTGTTGCCATAATGTAATATTTACCACCTTTGCTAATCTCATGAAACAGTGACCTGAAACTAGATCAGCCATCCTTTGGTACATATGGATCATGAACTACTGAATCCAATTAGAAATAACAAGAGTGCTGGGGTGCCTTAGAGAATAACTAATTTCTTCAGGGATAAGCTTTCGTGGGCTGCAATGCACTTGGTCAGAAGCTTGAAGTGGAAACTACAGTTAGGAAGTATATATACACATGCAAGGATGGGTGTACTATACTAGCCAACAAAGACAAACCCTTAACCTTCGTGGTTTCAAGCACCAAAGATACATCTACACAAATTGGGAGGTATTTTCCAGCATGGACAGGTAGACGCACACAAGCTAGTGTACTAAAAATAGCAAGGTGCCCACGGCAGCACCGCTAACCACCTGAGTGCAAAACAATGACATCAGGTGTTTGCAGCCAGATAGCTTGCCTGAGCTAGTGCTTTTACCACTGTGCCACAGTGCTGGGCTGAGCATGTTAGATAGCGCAGAGCTAGCACATCTGTCTACCCACGCTGGGAAATACCCTTCTAGCTGCAGTGCAGACAAACCCTAACCGACAAGAGTTAGGAAGAAATCTTCCCCATTGGTAGTATATTTCACAACTGAGCAATGCACCTTCTTCTGAAATATCTAGTACTGGCTACGGTGCAAAACCCCCATCCTGTTATACTATGGCAATTCCTATATTTTTGTACTTGTTCTGTGACCACGGAAGAATTCAGTATCTAGGGATGTTCGTCTTTCGAAAGCACTAATTCCGTACTAATACACAAATCAAAAGACGTTCTATAGCTAAAGCATTTCAACATGTATTAAAAAACAAAAAAACCCACAAAAACACCCCCCTCCCAACAATCAAAGAAACCCCCACACACCTCACAAAAGCCCATTGGCTCCTGTCAACATGGTGTATTTACTCAACTGCTTCGTGTGTGTGTATATATATATCATACAACAAAATTAAATAAAAAGTTGAAAAGCACATTAAGATGTGTAAAACTGATGCACTGGAAGCAGAAATATTAGCTTCAAATAGTTGACAAGTCTCCCCCCTCCCCCGCCGAATCATTTTACAAGTGCTCACCATTAAACATGTCTGGATTTGGTATGCCTCTGACGACTGTTTTTTTAGATACTACTTTGCTGGAGGGTATCAATAGTAGCCAGTATCATCATACCATTATAGGTGCAACATCTACACAATCAAGGGAACAGGACAGAAGGCCAGAGCTGGCATTCCACAGCTATATAGAAATATCAAATGTGTCAGCTAAGCAAATATTAGATGCCATGGAAACCCAGAATCTCAGGATGAAAATGGTCTGTTCTAGAGACTCCAAAGGGCTATTGTATTGAACACTGTTGAAAATAAGTTGCAATAAAAGACTTTAATGCTGAAATTAGACTTCCATTAAGTGAATTTCATAAAAACAATTCATATGTCACACTGTAATACAATCTGTGGATTTTCAGGACAGGGCAGTTAGTATTTGGATAAGGAGAAAGAGAGAACATGAAAATAATGTTTATAAGCCACACAGATTTTAGGGTCTCCTTATTTGGATATGCTTGAAATTTAAATTTATACCAGGCTTCATTTTTAGACATTCAACAAATTAGGATTGTAACCTATACATAAATGGTGAGAAGGGAAGTCAATATTCAGAAGTAAAAATAAAGTATAAATTCCTTTCCCACTCTCCCCTTAAGGTTACTTACTCCTTCCCACAAACACTGCTACTGTGTACCAACAATATTGCATGCAGTTCTGGTCCCCCATGTTTAAGAAAGATAAAGTCAAACTGGAACAGGTGCAAAGAAAGGCTACTAGGATGATTCATGGAATGGAAAACCTGCCCTATGAGAGACGACTTAAAGAGCTTGGCTTGTTTAGCCTAACCAAAAGAAAGTTGAGGGGAGATATGATTGCTCTCTATAAATACAACAGAGGGATAAATACCATGGAGGAAGAGGAATTATTTGAATACAGTGCCAATGTGGACATAAGTACAAATGGATACAAACGGTCCATCAGGAAATTTAGGCTTGAAATTAGATACAGGTTTCTAACCATCAGAGGAGTCAAGTTCTGGAATAGCCTTCCAAGGGGAGCTATGGGGGCAAAACACATAGTTGCCTTCAAAACTGAACTTGATATATTTCTGGAGGGGATGATGTGATGGAACAGCTTAGTTTGGCAATTATTCATTTTTTACTACTGGTGATGGATATGCCAGTGATCTGGGAAGGGGCATTAGATTGGGTGGGTTCTGAGTTATTACAGAGAATTTTTTTTCTTGACTGGCTGGCGAGACTTGCCCACATGCTCAGGGTTTAACTGACTGCTATACTTTGGGTTGGGAGGGAATTTTCCCCCAGCGGAGATTGGTTGGGCGCTAGGATTTTTTGCCTTCCTCTGTAGCATTGAGCATGGCTCACTTGCTGGTTGATTCTCTGTATTTTAGTCTTTAAATCATGATTTGAAGACTTTAATAACTCAGTCATAGGTTAGAGGCTCATTACAGGAGTGGGTCGGTGAGGTTTTGTGGCCTGCATTGTGAGGGAGGTCAGACTAGGTGATCATATTGGTCCCTTCTAACCTTAGAGTCTATGGCTATGTCTACATTTGCTAAAATTAGTTTGAATTAGTTAGTTTGAACTAACTAATTTGAACTAATTTTAGTTAGTTTGAATTAGCTTAATTCGAACTAGAAAAAATTGGTTTGAACTAAGCAAGTGCCATTTATGCCATTTATGGCACTTGCTTAGTTCGAATTAGCGATCCCCATTCATTTCAATGGCCGGTTAGTTCGAACTAAGAAATTAGTTCAAATTAACATGGCCACATTGGCTAATTCAGACTAGTTAGTTCAAATTAATCCTTTAATTCGAATACCCTATTCAAACTTATTAGTTCAAATTAACTAAAAACTAGTGTAGCCATGGCTTTAGTTAGTTCGAATTAAGCTTCCTTAATTTGAACTAACTTGCCAGTGTAGACAAAGCCTATGAGTCTAACATTGAAACTGGTTCTTCAGAAAACAATATTTCTAGCCTGAACAATACGGTAAATATCTATAGTTACTATTTTTCTCCTCTTTTACTGTTCCTTTTTCTCTCCTTCACCATAGTCATGCCTCTTCCCTAAGCATTGCAATTAGTCAATGGTAACTCCAAATTGCATCAAAATTCCAATTTTCAAGTATCAAATATCAAAATATGGATACCCAACAAGAAATTGTGATTCATATATAATTTTCAGAGACCCATAAGTATTCTTTATTGCACATTAATTCGCATGACCCTATAAATCAAAGTTGTCAGAATAAAATAGTAAACCGCTATTTTTAATCATTTATATAAATGCCTACTAAATTTTAGTTTGTGCTAAAACTTCATATTTTAACCATTGAAGAGATATTTCTGGTAAGTGTGCAAGATCAAGTGGAGTTATACTGCATTTAAAACAAGCTTGCTTTTAAAAAAAGCATTTGACATTTGCCAGTTAACACAAATTCAGCACCCAATTTGGAACTCAATGATGGCATATATCTTTGACAGGCAGAAAATCAGGATAAATTTAAGAAAAAATATAAATGCCAACTCATTTTAAATGCATGGCTTCCACATCAAGAATAATGTATGTTTGGAGATAAGCATCTCTATGGTGCTGAGACTGAAAGTTTCTCAGACTATTACAAGCAAACTGTTTTGAAATCAAAGTCTGAAGTGAGGGTGGGGGATGAGAACTTTTATAAAATCAGGCACATTTGGTAGCTTATAAAACTGGGGAGCACACAGATACTTTGTACTAAAGAATTTTGAAAAACTGGAATTTGCAGAGTCAATATATGTCTGCACATGCTTCACTGGAGTGAACCCCAGTTAATTTAGGATTCCAGCTTCTATTTTAACTTGACTTATTTTCCCCCCCCCCCCCCACTCAAATAAATTTGGGTGGAAGTTCTCAGTACTTCATCTCAGCCAAAAAAAAGTGTATTTGGCAAGTTTCAGCAGAATTATTTAAATACTTTGAGTTACAGAATCCAGCAGATGGTGGGAAGGAGGAGACTGTGTCACATTTTCTAGGTGACTTTTTGTTTAAATGATTTATTTCATACTCCTTATCAAGAATGGAAGAACAATTCAAGTTTGATTAAAGTTGGTTTATTATTTTAAAATGTTACGAACATTTTAAAATGTTTGTCTATACATCTGCATTATCACTTTTTCCATCCATTTACAGCAGGAACCTGAAACCTAAATCATCCACATCCCAAATGACAACTCTAACCAGAAGGCTACTGGCCACTCTGGAAAGGCACAAGCACCCTCAAAATTTCCTCATTGGAATGGAAACAAGTGTAAAAGCTTACAAATTGTTTTTGTGAAAATTGTGTGTGTTTCAGCCAACCCAAAGGATTTGTATGCATTACCAAGGCCAGAAAATTACACTGACCCATTGAGTTAAGCTAAGAACTGTGCCTACCGGCCAGGATGAAAGGTATCTATGGAGTCAAGATCCTTTCAGTTTAATTTAATGGAATTGTGCATCATTTCTGATTAACTGTATTTAATGCTAATTCTCAAACTCTTTATTTAAAAATATAACTTGATACATTTCTTATTTTTATCATCTTTTCTTTTCCTTCCTGGCTCCACTCCACTGTTCCCTTCTTACCTGAAAGATCTTGGAATCTCTCCTCCTCCTTAACTCTTAAGTGTCCATTTCTTTTCTTTCTGTCTTTTTTCTCCTCCTCTTCCTGTATTACCTATTTCTGACCTTCTATTTTCTTTCCCCCAGCTTTTTGTTCTCAAATCTCTCAATATTTAACTTTGCTTTTTTAAATTCATACTATACAATCTCTCTTCCATCTATCTCATCCCATGCATTCACACTCATCTACTCATACATACATATTGAATGTTTTAACCACACTTCCAACAATCAGAAGACTAAATCTTATAAAATAAGATACAAAATATTAGGATCTGCAGTCTTCTGCATCAGTCCCCAGGTAAGACGCCAACTCACCTCCACTCCATTTCCAGAGCAGGAATTTAAACAACTCTCCCCCACATGTTAAGTGACTGACCTAGGAACTTGGAGTTGTTCTCATTCTCATCCCCCATACTGGACCAGTGAAAACCTTCCTGAAACTTATGTTGATACCTATATATTTCAGCTTAGTTTCAATTTTCATAACTGACATCTGCTGACAAAACATTTTATTGGAAAATTCCCCACGTGCTTTACTTCTGAATGCCCAAAGAAACAAAAAGTAAGCCAAAACTCTGCAGCAATTTGATCTACAAGTCTTGAGCACCAGCATTTACTAACTTGCATCTGACAAGTCTCAGACCAAATTCAGCTACCTACGCAGCCACTTCCTAGCTGAAGGAGGATCTGTCACGGGATGCATATCCGGGCACCCCTAGGGTATGATCTATGGAACTTCTCCATTCCCTTTTGCAATGTAATTGTGTAGTTTGATGCGAAGTTTGCCAAAGAAAGTTCCCTTTTGCATGTTTTGCCTTATCATTATGGTATCATGTTTCCTGCAGCATCACGCATGTGTACAGATTGAAGCACGTTTCCAAGTATTTTACATGGCTACGGGTGGAGTGGAACAATCAGAGCTTTCTTCCAGCACCCGGTAAACAGCCAGAACTGCAAGCATGGACCCAGAGAAGATAAAGTCAATGGGCTAGCCAAATGCCTGTAGCACCTTGGGCCAGGAAGAGGCGGGGGGAGGGGGGAGGGAGGGTAAGGTTTGGAAACAAATATAGACACTTAAAACTGGAAGGAGCTTTTTGCCAGAGATTCTCCATCATGAAACATCTACAAGAAGGAATGGGCCCCGCCTTGGGATAGGCAGAGATTGGCTGCTAAACCGGGGTCAGATCTTGTGAGTAATATTAGTTAGCATGCATCTTAGATCTTATTTGCTTGTGGTAACTCCTGACTCCTTTATTATATAGCACAATCATTTATTTACTCACTTAAAATCATATTCTAATAAATAAATAAACTAGTTTGTTTCACCTAAAGTATGTGAACTTTAGAGCGTGAGTGAGTGAGGCTGGGTATACCCATTACACTGATAAATAGGCAGACAAGTGTCTGTGAGTTTACAGTGTATAGAGAAGGGCCCCGATCCCAGTAGGTCGCAAGTTTCTGATGTAGTGTTAGGGGGCTGGGGTACTCACTGGGGATCGTCCCGAGTGGCCAGAGGGCGCACACCCACTGCCTGGGACCAAGTACACGCAGGAAGCTGGTTTGGACTGACCCAGGAGTGGGTGTTCACCCAGCGAAGCGTGGTATAATTGGGCTTCAGGAGTGATAATAATGCTTTACGATAGTGCATTTCTAGACAAAGTTTGTGAGAGAGGTTTGTTGTTTAATTATTATTTTAAAGTCAACAGGGTGTGGGATCTGAGAGTCTGAAAACTGAGGGGGGTTTCACGGTTAAAGTGGTTTCTTTTTCAAATCATTTCTCAAAAAATGGTTTAGTTTAGAATCTCCAAATGTGTTTTATTTGTTTGCCCTCAGTTCAGAGTTTTTGTAAGACTGGAGGATTACATTTGGAGACAAAGAAATATTTGAACTTCAGAGAGGATGACCAGAAGGCCTGGAAATTATAAACACTAACAGACCAAATATCTGTTTAAAAAAAAAAAAAAAAAACCAAACAAAAAGAAAACAAACAAACACACAACTGTAAGCTTATAAGGACCAGAAAAAGACTCTAGGACCTGACACGAGCAAAGCTATAGCAAGAGCCTTTGTTAGCATTTCTACAATGCCATAAACATGCAAATAATTTAAAAACAAAAATTATAGTCCTGACCTGAGACATTCACAATTATACAGAACGACTGTGCTCACCTTTCTCTTGTAAGTAGTCCCAGTTAAGTCAGCAGGAGTGCGCACATAAGTAAACTAAGCAGGATTTGACCCTTAGTAAGCAAGGTGACATTTGTAACAAATCCTCCTTATGCTCCTGACCAGATTATCTTTGCTGCCTGACAACTGGGGTCCCTGAGCAGAACTTCCAGCTACGCCCAACTCCAGCTTATTGCAGGCATGTGTTTATATACAAGCACGCCTCATACATGCATGCACACAGTTCACCTTTTTGCTAGTATTTACATACCCAAACTAATGGGGAGAAGGAACTGTTTTTATAAAGTGGCCTGTAGATGTTTTAGTATACACGGTAATAAGGAGGACATTAGATATAAGTTACATATGGAATAAACATTTACTTTTATCATTTTAAAATTTAGTATGTATATTAGCTTACAAATTTGCATGTGACAACATTTAAATCTGAAATTCTACTACTTACCATGCTAACTTAGAAATGAATAAATCTCAAAGGGGTAGCCGTGTTAGTCTATTGTAGAAAGACAACAGAGTCTTGTGGCACTTTTAAAGACTAACAGATTTATTAATCGCATGAGCTTAAAAGTGCCACAAGACTCTGTTGTCTTAGAAATGAATACTACTTAGAGAAAATG
Source organism: Pelusios castaneus (assembly GCA_007922175.1). NCBI lineage: Eukaryota > Metazoa > Chordata > Testudines > Pelomedusidae > Pelusios > Pelusios castaneus. The sequence goes on from ML685903.1 coordinate 8,333,418, forward strand.
AATCTTTCTGAAGCTGCCTTAATTGTGAATGCTTGTTGATGTACATAAAAATAATTGTATGAAGCTATTGCTTAAAGGAAAAAAGGCAAACTGAATTGGATTCTGCCATTTTTCTGCCTTTTCAATTACTTGTGTTTCTCAGCTCAATCATTATCAGTAATAGGTAACTAACTGCAGTTACATTACATGTAGTTTTCTGAGTCAGGTGTGAGCTGCATCAAGTACAGCCTTTTCCTTGATCAGAATGTTTATATGCGACAGAGTCAAAGATGAGATTCTTTCTTACATACACTGTGCAATTTATTCACCTATAATGCTGGAATGCCATGGGGACTACTCTGGAGGCAACACAATTGCTTCTCAGATAAAAACCTAACAGCACACCGGTGAAAGACAACAGATGAAACTACTGACTTCAACCATCTTATATCCTGTCTCCAGCAAATCAACAAATCTTTTGCAAGGCCAGGATCATGGAGATCAAAAGGATACTGAAAGAGTTAAAAGACCTCTGACAAGCCATGGGTTGATTGCCAGAGGCAGACCAGGAAGTTGTCAGTGAGCTAACACAGCCACATGTCCTGCAGAACCATAAACAAGCCTGGGCCTTCCACAGTTCCAGGGACATGTCTGTCTGAGCTCATTAATAACCTCCTGGACAGCCCCAGCAACTGACACTCTAGGGGCATGCTTTCTAAGGCTTAGAAAGAAGCAAGCATGCATAGAGTGTTTTATTGTTTTAAAATGTTTTTGCTGAGATATTTTATTCTAAGTCATATTTTGCTTTAACAAGGCTGTTTGGTTACTAGTTATCACTGTTATTGCTGCCTGAGGAAACAGGTTTTAGGTGCTGGGCAAATGTCAGACCAGCTGAGATAATCACATTTAATACCTACAATCCAGGACCCAATGGGGGAAAATCACAGGATTTTATCCTCACAAAGATAACAGCAAGCAGCCTGAGGCGGTGCATTCAAAGAGACCAGGAAGGGTCAGAGGTGTGGTCAACGTGGAATTCTGACTATCAATAATGCTGGAAGTACATGGACTAATGGAGATAAACTTATATAATGCCTATGCAAGAAATGTTTGTAACGTTAATTTCAAAAGCCATACATTAGACCATGTCTAATCAAGTCAGAAAATGCTGTCTAAAATGGTTAAGTTGCATTCGAGAAGTGATTACACATTCCATAATGCTCTCTTTTGGTAAAATGTTAAGACCCTGAAGAGCGTAACTGAGACAAGAAACCGGTGAATCATTTTACAATAAGAACTGTAATGCACAACACTAGTCAGCCCACCATTCAAGCCACTTGGAGCACAGCAAACTAGAGCAGCAGTTCTCACCTGCCGTGTCAATTTTGTGCTGTGGCACTTCTGTGTTGCAGCGCAGTGGCTAAGCGTGTTGCCGCTACCTACCTCACTGCCAAAAGGGCCACTCCTGTCACTGAAGGAACCCCCACCCTCCCCGCAGGCTGCATTTCAGGTGGCGTGGAGTCCTTCCCTGAGGGGGAGGTGAGCCAGGGCGGGGGGCTCAGTTCTGCCACCGAATTCACACGGGTTTTTTTTCTGCAGCAGGGGCTCTGGGTATTCTTGTTGGCAGCAGCCTTTTTTTTTTTTTTTGGGGGGAGAGGGGCTGGTCCTTTTGAGGTGCCGCCAAAAGTGCCGCCCACCAAGGACTTTCACAGTGGTGGGGGACTGCCTCTGTTTTATTTTCCACCACTGAATAAGCGGGCAGTGACAGTTTGTTTCGGAAGAGAGGGACTTCTGTGTCAAGAACAGCTGGCTCTCGTGCCAACCATATCACGACACAGAAAAGGTTAAGAACCCCTACCCCACACTAGAGAGACTAACTCAACTTGAAATGACATCCAGCTATAGGAATTAACTTCAATGTTTTAGAGCTTGAAATGGATCCTAAACAAGGACAGTTTTCTAGAAAAGTAATAATAGGCTGGGAAAAGATGAACTTGGTCAATCAAGCCCACGAATTCTTTCGTAAGTGTACTCTTGCACCAATGAATTCTTCAAGGTGTCAAAACATTAACATTTCACTTTCCTGAAAAATGAATTTCAGAATGAGAGGACAGATTGTTCAGTCATGTTAACATTAACAATACCTCTTTAATGCCATCTATGTCTCTTTTTCTGCTAAACCCATGCTTAAATGATATGTTTATCAACAGAAAGTACTCCCTTTTGGGAAGTGAACAAATCAACTATTAAGACATATTAATGACAGCCAAAAATTCAGGGAAGTCTGCTGTCACACCGAAAATTGTGACATACATATCAACCTTGCAAAAAGGGTCACAAGGTCTACTCTTCCATCTTTTAGTACAGTAAGGAGACCAAGTGACTTTAAAAATGTTTTTCAAAAAGAAAAAAGATTAAGATATTTGTGAGCAAACAAGTAAAATTTTGCAAGGATGGTGCACCTAGACTTGTTACAATTAAGACTGAACAACAATTTAATAGTTCCTTAAACTTACTATCTTTACTGATTTTCAGTAGTACTCAATTTTTGTGACTCATCAACAGGATTATGTACACAGTCAAGGTACCCATGAAGCTGGCAAAATAGGCCTTTAGAACAGAAAATTGGGGTCAGGGGCAGGAGATAGCTTTTGGGTTTGTTTGTTTTTTCAATGTTCTACTGGTTTGTCTTGTTTTCATTAAAAATCCATTCACAAAATTTTAGTATTATCCAATTTCTCTAATGGTTCGCTGCTTGCAATAAGACCATTCTTTTGTGAGGAAATGTAGTATTACTGTACTACAAATATTACATAATTAAAGTATTATTTATTCACTACCTAAGCACATTTTTTATATTTACATTTTATATTTTGCAAATATAAAAAGAAGACAGGTCTCTGGAAAGCACTTAATCTAAAATGACATAAAACAAAGTGGTGGGATTACAAACACAATCTAACAGAATTTGGCACATCTTGTTAGGCCCACAACATTCAAAGTAAGTATTTTTATTTTTCTAAATCAGAGTCTTCGCCTGTTCCACAAAGACCTGCTATACCAGATGTGTGATGGGGCTGAGCTAAAGCAGAACAAGGTTGGAGCTACAGGATCCACTTTTATGTGGATAGAGGGGATTCCACGTAACCAGTGCAGAATGGCTAAAAAATAAGCTAAGACTAGCAAAAAGTCTTATGAAATCACTTTCTGCATTTGTTGCGGATCTTAAAGCAGTTTATAGATGTGTAATCCCATTTCAGAGATGGAATTAATAAAGTAAACAGAAGTTAACTGATTTGCACAAATCCACCCAAAGTAGTCAAATCTGTATCAGTTTATGACATGTAAATAGTAGCACTTATTTGTAGGTTACAAAGCACTTTATAAAGATGGTACTAATGTGTAGTTCCATTTTACAGATGAGAGGAAAAAAGATGTAAAGAGAAAAGTTAAATGACTTTCCTAAACGTACAACTAATGACATTCACCACACAGCACACCACATGCCAACCCCCCATGCACAACGGCATATTTACATTCATAAATGTTGGTGAGAGGGCCCACTGGTTTCAAAGACAGTGGTTATGCTGCTGGATTTATGACCATTAAAGGTCTATTGCCAAGTTTTTCAAAAGTTCAGTACAGATTTAGGGCTAGACTGTGAAACTCCTAATTATCTTGCCATAAAATCATTGGAACTTGTGCACCTAAATGACCTAGGCACTTTAAAAGAGAAATCCCACCTGAAGGCTTAACTTTAGACTTCTATTTTTGAAACTCTTGGCCTTTATGCCCATCCCCCGCCCTGCCCTCCCCTCCAAATCTGGAAAACTGAGTTCATGACGGTTTGCATTTACATTGCGCTTTTTTAATTGAGGATTTAAGAGCATCATAATAGTGCGCACACTGAAGAGTAAATGCATCTTTCAGATACCAAGGCTAAGCAGAGAAATGCAATACTTTTGATACACTGCAGCATAATAGAGACTTGTATTCACTGCATGAGAAACACTGAGTTGTAGTTGCAATTCTGCCAAAAACCTCCTTTAACATTGGACCATCACTTCAATCCCTAGTTGCTTATTTGCAAAGCGTAAATCCCATTATGTTTGTCTTAGAGGTGTGAGGCCTTAGTAAATACAGTCTGTGAACCTAGAGCCTAACTAAGTCCACTTGCTAGAAAAGAACAGTTTAGAACTTAAGTTTTCCTGGCTCAGATCCCAGAACACCTTCCCTTAGACTGCTGCATCTTACCCCAGGCCATTTTGCTATAGAAAGCAGTTACAGAAGTATCCTTTTCTCAAGATTTGTTCTCTTGATGTTCTAACTTTCTTTTACCTAAGGAAGAATGCAAGTTTCAAGTCCAATGGTACCTCTTTCCCTCTAAGAAAAATGCACAGCTCTGCCCATGAACTTTCTAAAGATTTGTTCTGCAAATGCATGCAAGCCCCAAGAACCTCAGTGTCAACTACCACGGGTGCTACAGCAATCTGTTGAGTTCATATGTATATTTAGGTTCACCAAAGAACATTATGTGAGATTTCTAATGAAATCTAGCGTATCACTAGTTATTCATATTATTCTGAAATGTATGTAGACACTAAATACGTACATAAAAAATGTTTTTGAAGTCTGCTTCACAATATTAGTCACGAGCAAAAGTACCAAACAAATTCTGTCAGAGAGAGATGTCTATGCCAAATACGGTCTCATTCACAATTGGACTCTCATCATCACTAATTTGAATTGCATGTAAATAAAGACGGGTGAGAACTTGAAACAAAAAAAGAAAGCAGGGGTTAAAGGTGTCACTGGTTTGCTTGACTATATTTGGAGGCAGACAACACCCTTCACTGGGAAGAGGAAGAGGGACAGCACTTCTACTTCATGAGAAAGGGGTATCAACCAGTTCTGCCTGAAAACAGTGAAGACAACTTTGTAAGATATTACAAGTTACTCTTGTTTAAATTGGTTAAATTTAGTCTCCAGAAAGAATATTATAGATTGTTTTATATTTAATCACTTGTTCTTAATACTCTTGCTCACTATTGTTTAAATCTCTCTCTTTTTGATAAACGTATTCCTGTTTTCCCTATAAATATACCTCAGTGCTCTAGTGGTAAGCAGAGTGCTGGTCCTGGGTCAAATCTTACAAGCTTGTCTGGTTACTTTGGGATTAGCAAGCCTGGCAATTCTGTGAAAGTGCAAGGAATGCGCCAAGAACTCAGGGGTTTGTGTGAGTTTATGGCTACAAGTACAGCCACAGCAAGGCCTAGAAGGTAACACTTTGCGTTGCCAGAGGCTGGTGGTTTCAGCAAGAAGATCCCCAGCAGGCAGAGACAAGACTGTTTCATACTAAGGACAGGTTTTGATGAGGTGCCTCACAACTACAGTTATACTTGGGAAATATTATAGTATGTACAGCAGGCCATTGGCAGACTGTTAATGCACTGTTTTACAAAATTCAGTGCACATACAAAATACACTTAGCTTATATCAAGAGGAAATTTGATAGGCGTCTTCCTCCATTTACTAGCAAGAAGTCATTTTAGAGTTGTGGGGCAGGGAAGGGGATTCAGAGAAACTTTACCTAGGCTATCAAAAAATGCTTTTACCAGCAGCTGGAAGCATCATCACTTTATTACCACATCAACTAGTGTTCTCATTTTACAACTTTAAAAAGTTATTTTTTATTTCCATTATTAATACTACTGAGCTTGTCAGAAAGAGGTCTGTTCTTTGAGGGGACAACTCAGCTCACTACATTAGTTCTTCTGTACTTTTTAAGTCATTAACATGTAGCTTAAATGGGACAAACAATCTTACACAAGTCCCCTATAGTGAAGAGAATTTAAGTTACAATGGAGTTATTTACATTAAAAATGTCAGTATGACTGTCAGACATTATAGTGAAGAAAGTAATGGATGTCATTAGGATATGGCAACGTTTCACTATTTAAAAAACATTTTAAAAGCAAAATATTGTCTTCAACTTATGATACTGCATCACAATTGTTTCAGTGTAAACAGATAAATATAAATATATAATTAAACTTGATATTTTCAGTGATACTGGCCATCAGAAGGTTCTACAATGTTGACGGGATCTGAATTTCTGATGTAAAAATAATTCCAGTGACTTATGAGATCTGAAAGAAAAATGTAAAGCCAGTATCTTTCTTTAGCAGTACAAGAAACAAGGAGTCCTATGACACTTTTAAAGACTAACCAATGTATTTATTGCATGAGCTTTCGTAGGAGAAAATCCCACTCTGTCAACGCATCTGACTAAGTGGGATTTTCTCCCACGAAAGCTCATGTAATAAATAAATGTGTTAGTCTTTAAAAGAGCCACAGGACTCCTTGTTTGTTTTGCTGAACAAGACTAACACAGCTACTACCCCTTTGGAACTTTCTTTGGCAGTCACATTTTAGGCTTAGTGCCATGGACAGCAAAGGATGGGAGAGGAGAAGAAAGAGGAGATTTGACTATGGCTTTTTCCTAGTATGTTTTCTGAGTAGACTGATTTTCATTTAAGTAAATTAATACTGAAAAGGCTGAACTGACTGGTATTTTATAATTTCTAGCTGTGGTATTTTTAATTAGTTCCAAATATAAACAGAGTTTGTGCTGGATGCATTTTTCATAAACCCAAAACTGTACAACCACTTAACACACTGTTATGATACAGAAAGATGGATAATTTCATAGAATGGAAGAGAACGAGAAAATTCAGTACATGAAAAAGGTAGAGCGTTTGCTTAGATAGGTATCAAAACACTGTTTGTCACAATTTATAACTGCACATAAAATGAACTAAGCAAGAATATTTACTTAACCATATTTTATTTCTAATGCATTATGCATGTGGCTACGTTTTCTAAATCACACCTGCATTTGCTGAAACATTAAAGAGGTCCAAACATACGTGCCCTGTAGAGCAATGATCTTACATATGTACATGACTTATCAAGATCAATAAGTTATTTAGAAACTACAGAGCAAGGACGTCCAACCTTTCTGGGTGAGGGGCCACATGTCAATTCTTTTCTCACTCCCGGGGCTGATGAGCAAATTTTGGATAGATACAGGATGGGAGAGAATGGGGAACATAAGCAGGGCAGGGGTGGCAAGGCAGAGCATGGGAAACAGGCACAGCGCAGCTTAGAGATGATAGGAAGGACAGGGCTGGAGTGGTAGGGGAACCTGGCAAGGCAGGAGAGGGAACGGGTGGGGTGTGAAGGGTGGGGCAGGAGGACAGAGGAGCACTGCAGTTGTGCGGTGGGACCCACTGCTTCCCCCCGCCAACTACACTGGCTCCCAATCCTCCCTGTCCGGTGTTATATCAGCTCCTCGAACCCTTCTCCCTGTACTAGCACCCCAACTCTAGACTGTTTCCTGCCTTGATCCCGGCCTTACATTGAACACCCCCCCCACACACACACACACTTTCTCCCCCACCCCCCCCCCCCTGTCACATGTGCCCCCCCCCCCCCCCCCCCCCGCAGCCTTTCCCGGCCCCATACCATCCCCATTCCATCCCTGTGCTTCCCCCCTTGGTGCCGATCCCAGCCCCTCACCATGCCTAGGGACCCTTTTCCAGCCACAAACCACCCTCAGGCCACACCCCCATCCCATTCTGCCCCCCATTCCTCGGCTCTGCACAATGCCCATGAACTCTTTCCCAGCCCCATTCCACCCCCCATCCTATCTCCAGACTGCCCTACTTCCTCAGCCCTGATCCCAGACCCACACCTTGCACCAGACCCTTCCCCATCCCCATGCTGTCCCCGGCCCCAACCCCGAGCCCCAACCCGGCCCCTTGTGGTGCACGCCTCTTTTCCAAGCTCCCCCCCCCCCCCAGCTTTATTTAACCCCTCGGTCCTGATCTCGGCCCCACACCATCCCTGCACCTCCCTCCCTGGGCCAGATCCCAGCCCCATGTTACCCACAAAACCCCATGCCGCCCCCCACCTGGAATTCATTAATGAAGCAAATCAAATTTCCTAGTAAAAGGCAAAAACTGAAAGCTATCCTGAACATAAATACTCATCTGTTTACCAATTTCTATATATTTGCTGTTACTACTCCAGTTCTACTGTTCTGCTCCAACAAGGACAAAAATGTTATTCAGATCGTATTTTTCCTCAGGCAAGCTTGAATAAAAAAATTAAAACAATTAAGACACCAGGATAATAGTATCCAAATTAAAGAAGGAAAAGAGCATAAAAAATAAGAAGTTGTGGGGAACCTGATTACTGAAAAAAAAAATTCTCATTATAATTCCATAATATGTCTTAATTCAATTACCTAACAGTCAACAGAACAGGAAAAAGGAGACAAAGATCAAACAAGAAAGGGCGTAAGAGCACTATTACGCACATAATAAGGTTTTAGAATTGTAAAGCATGTGAACCAACAGGATTTCAGTTTACAAGTTACTAAGGAGAGAAGAGGAAAGAATGTGTAAAGGGTGACAATTGGCTGGCTGACTCTGATGTCATATCCCCTAAAGAGAGGATGACAAAATCCTACCAGCCCTTACTTGCACAACAGAAGTGAGAACAGGAAAAATAGATGTAGAGAGCAGTACCAATCATATATCCTAGTACAGATATAGTTCATAACACTCTGATCTGCTGATGGTTCTTAGCCTGCAAACTCCGCTCCTGCCCCCGCCCTGCCCTCCCCCACCACCCCCACACCCTTTTTTGCAAATATAACCACTAAAAACATTTTAAAAACATATTTATAGTTTTTAGCCAAAATTGGTAGAGATGGCTTTATTATTTTAATATTTTCAGTCTTCAATACATTTTTCTGACAAAGAAATAAAGCAAGGAAATGTTGAGTGGAAGTTCTTACACAGAACTGTCCGTATTGAATTAAAAATTAGTCTCAACTTTAGCTTAGTGTTTATTAAACTGAGAAAAAAATACTCTTAAAAAACTTTTCACAGGCAGTTCATGATAATTTTCCCCCAAAGCAAATTACTATTATTCAGTTAATTAACTTTTTCTCCCTGTACATTTACTAGAAAAGATACCCTGGAGTCACAGCAAGAGGAAGAGATGGGGAGAAAACAGCTCGGAGAGTAAAGAATGAAGGCACAAAGGAGGGGGAGAAAAAAAATCCATGTTTGCTATTCACATACCAGAAACATTTCCCCCCCCCACCGGGCTGGTTGGATTTAATGAGTTTAGCAATGAGGAGTGAGATGCTCATAAAACCAAAATCAGCTCCTGTTGAAATATACTGCACACTAAGCCTGTAATTTTCTCTCTGTGACCTAATGCAAGTTTAGTGTACCCTACCTTAATGTAAAAAATGTTTTAAAATTAATAGAAAATACTGTTATAATTACAAAATTATGTTACATTAACCTTTATGAAGTCATTTTCAGGCAATTCACGTAGTGAACTAGATATTATATGTGTTTCAATTTAACACATAAGAATACCACTGCAAAGAGCACACATTCAAAAATATGGGCATCCTCATCATATCTTAAAAGCAGTATCAGAGGACATATAAAATGAAAGTTAAGCAAAGCAGCAGCATTTGTTCCTTTCATCAAACATGCATCATTGAATCAGTTAAACTAATAACTTCAGACTCCTACCACACAAATTATAGTACTTTCAACTCCCACCGCTGTCTAATTCTGCCCAGGGGGACTCTACAGTATGCCCAGAAGGTTATTTCTTGCCTTGAAGCAATGGAGTATTCCAGAGGGAAGGGGTCCATATATAGACTTACCATTAGCCCTGTCCCCTTTTTATAATGAGGGGGATCAAGATGCAAGGCCTCTGTTGAACATATGAATGGCCATACTGGGTCAAAGCAATGGTCCCTCCAGGCAAGTATACAGTCTTTTTATAAGGGCCATTGCTTAGATGCTTCAGAGGGAATAAATAGAACAGAGCAAATATCAAGTGAACCAGTCCATCATCCAGGCCCACCATATCACAATCCAAGGTTTAAGGAGACTCAGAGCACAGGGTGGCATCCCAAATCACCTTGGCTATTAGTCATTGATGAACTTATCCTCCGTTTCTAATTTTATCTAATTCTTTTTTGAATCCAGTTATATTTCGGGCTTCACAACATCCCTTAGCAATGAGTTCCACAGATTGACAGTGCATTGTGTGAAGTACTTCCTTTTGTTTGTTTTAAACCTGCTGCACATTAATTTCAGGGGGTGACCCCCACTGCTTGTGTTACAAGAATGGGTAAATAATTTCATTATTCACTTTTTCCACACGATTCATGATGTTATAGACCTTTACCATATTCCCCTTCAGCCCACTCTTCCCCAAGAAAAATAACCCCAGTCTTTTTAATCTCTCCTATGCAGTGCAGCTGTGATAATACAACAGAGAGAGCGGCAGTTTCTCATATAAGTGGGTCTGAGAGAATTCAGTATTCTACAGCTCAAAAATAAAAACTTGAATTCCATCTGAAAACCAAGAGGCAACCAAAGCATCATTAGCATATGCTGTAACCAAGAGGCACTTTTTAAGAAAGTAATATGCCGTCACAATTTGACTCTTTTGAAATATTTTAGGAAGATTTCAGATGTAGCTATGGAACATACTGCAATAATTCAATCTCAATGTGTCAAAGACATGAATCACAGAAGCAATGTCTATGTCAGAAAGAAACAGACACCTGACAAAGTGCAGGCGGTATAAATGTTCCAGGACACTGCTGCAGTGTGATCATCCAAAAGTAGATGGGTGTCCTACACTGTCCACATGTTAAGCACCTAAGTAACAAATAAAAGGCACACACCAATCATCAAAGGGAGAGTTAGCACCTACCGCATTATAGGTTTGTAACAAATATTTTCAGAGTCCTAAAAAACTGTCTGAACACAAACACCTCAATTTATTTCCATGCAATCCCCACTGTATTTTGGACTGCAAACAATGCAGTAATATTTTGAAATAGGTTAGATTTTGCAAGGTTTGGACTTTCATGGGAGAAAATCCCACAGTGAAACTGTCTAGTTTGGTTTTGTTATTTACTGCTGAGTTTGGATAACCAATGGGTTAAAGTTATATTTTATTGTTGTATGACTAAGCACACAGATTTACCTTTTTAACATTATGTTCCTTTAAACAAAGGATTAAAAGCCACAAAAATAAGGAAGTTGGTGGGTAAGGCTAAAACTTCAGGCTGATTCTAACTCACTCCTGTGACCATTGCTCAGTTTACATCTTACAGCTATAATTTATGTGACCTTAAATACAAGTACTGTGACTCAAGAGAAACAACACAATCAATTCACGATGGAGAGCCAGCTTGGACTCCGGATGTACCATTTTGGGGAAGGGCGGTAGCAACGCGGTCAGAACAGGCCAGTTAATTTAGAAGCAATGGAACATTATTTGAAAATCTGGAGAATAAATCTCTCAATGAGACTACATACATCAAATTATAACCCCTACTAAGCAACTTCTTGTTTCCCCAGAAAAGAAATGAAGGAAGGAAAGCGTCACATCTACTCACATCTTAAGAAAGAAGGGATGGGGAAATTCCCCCACCCCCCCTCATTTCCCTTCCATGTTTCCAAGGCAGGGCCGATGCAGAAATAAAGCCATTAATATGAGACTCACCCCCCCCCCCTTTGGATGAATCTTCGTGGAGTGACGACTGCAGACATCGGCCTGGGATATAACTTTCAGGCGCGCCCCCCAAAAGAAGGCCGATCGGGAGCGGGGCGGGAGACAGGCCAAGCTCAGCAGGGCGATAGCGACTTCCGTGCCAGGCCGCTCGGCCGGGGCAGGTGGCGCAAGGCTAAGCGCGGCGGGGCCACCTCGCCGAGGCCTCCCAGCGCCGGACCCCGCGGAAATTGGGCGCTCACCACGCAGCCCGGCCGCGCTGACCCAGGCCGGCTCCTCGCCTGCTAGCCTCACCTCCCAGACCTTTCAACCCGCACCGCAGGGTCTCCCCAGCCCCAGGGAGGCCCCGGACCGGTCTGGTCCTGGCCGCAAGGGGCCCCAGCGAGGGCTGCGGACTCACCACTTGGTAGCGGCTGGCGGGCTGGTGGTGCTCCATCCCGGACTGACAGCCCTCAGTGCCTGCCTGGCGCAGCGGCCCCTCCCCCTCTGCGGCGCGGCCTGGGAACCAGGGGCCCGGCAGCAGCCTCGCTTCGTCACCGCCGCCCCGCCTCAACTCCCCTCCACCGATCCGAGTTCCGGCTTAGGCGGGGCGCCGCCACTTCCCCCCGGCGGGGAGGCGGGGTCTGAAGGCACCAACCGCCCCACTAACGGCTGACGTGACGCACATAATAAAGGGGGGAGGAGGCGGCGCGCGCTGTGCCCCCTCCTCTGTCACGCGCCTTCCCGTCGCCTCCTTCGCACACCCATGTTCCCCGCAGGCAAATACGCTGATAGTCCCAGTGTCCCCTGCATTCAGCCACCCACCCATTGTAGGCCCCTGCGGGCTCATGGCCTCTCTTACCTCCCACATATAGCTGGGGAGGTTGAGGTTGGATATTGAGTAAAACTTTCTCACTAGGAGGGTGGTGAAGCATTGGAATGGGGTACCTGGGGTGTGGTGGAATCTCCATCTTTGGAAACATTTAAGGAGGGTTAGGCAAATCTCTGCCTGGGATGAGTTAGTGGGAGTGGTCCTGCTTTTAGCAGGGAGGTGTCAGGGAATTTTAGGGGGTTCCCTTTAGGCCAAAAGGACCAGACTAGGCACCCCCACCCAGAGGCTCGTTCTCCAGCTGAGACCAAATAGAGACCGAGGGCGTGTGATCAAGTTTTATTCAGCTGAATGGCAGTCTGACACTCAGAGTAAAACTCCAAGGCAGAGCGCCCCAAACAGAGTCACGTCACAATTTTTATAGTTTTCTGGTTACATTTACTTGTATAGACAGATAACAAGGAAAACAAAGTGAATCGAACAGACTCTTTGTTCTATGCTAGAAAGACATATACATGTCAATTGATGACGGATATATGCAGGGTGTTCATTCTAAAAGATAACGTGTGTCTAAAAGTTGTTTTCACAATATGTTTCTAAACACTCCCTAGTATTATCACGATTTACGGTACTTAACAACCTTGGTGAATTTATCACACTAAAGGGAGGGAATTACACAGAAGAAAGAAACCATTCTACTTTCTTAACGATACTTAATGGGCAAGGGGGAGACACTTAGTCTATCATTCCTAGCATTCTAAAGATGCCACTAGAAGGTCAAAAGCAGAGAAAAATTGGGCTAGCATAAGAACATCACAGACTCCATCTTGGATTTCTTTCTCAGAGGGTTGGATTAGGTGCCCTCATGAGGTCCCTTCCAACCCTAAGATTTTATATCCCCTGTGCCTCTTGCTGTCTTGTTCATGTGTCCTGATTTTATAGGCACAATCCTGGTAGTTAGCACCTTTTCCTAACACCTATTTTGATTTGCTGTTACAGCCTGACCTGATCCTATGTCATACACTCCCCTGCATTTAATTTCCTCCCATTCTGTAACTTTCCCATCTTCAAAGCATCTGACGAAGTCGGATTTTCTCCCACGAAAGCTCATGCGATAAATAAATCTGTTAGTCTTTAAAAGTGCCACAGGACTCTGTTGTCTTTCTACAATAGACTAACACGGCTACCCCTTTGGAATTTGGTCACCTTATTGTTACAGACCTACCCACCCACTATAACCTGGATTGTGGGACTTTTAGTCTCTGGCTTATGGCCCCTCTCACCCTGCCCTGCTGATGGGTCCCTTGTGCCTCTCCTCTTTGTCACACACACACACCCTTGTGATCCTCATGCACACACAGTAGTGGTCCCCATGCTCCCTGGTCCTTTCTGGCTTTGCTCTCACACAGCCATGAGCAGTCCTTTTTTTATTTGTTTGTTTAAAAAAAAAGTGCCAGTACTCATCTTGATGTAAATTTGAAAAAATGCCAGTACTCATATCTTGTTAGTAAATTTGTGTCACCCCTCTTTCTGTGCCATCCCTCTTCTTCCAGTGATATGCTCCTTTTGCCTGCTGACTCCGCTCCCCAGCTGGGCAGCAGAGCTTGCAAAAAAGGTGCCGGTACTGCGTACCCTTGCGTACCATCAACTGGTCATGAGTATCATGAATGTGCACAACCAAAGTTAACAGTAGGCTCTTACTTCTCACCAGCAAATCCTCCTAGCCTTGCAGCCCAGAAATGTACGGTTTTACATTGCTCAAGATCGTCAAAGAGTAGTGGACAGGCCTCAACCTTTGTAATATGAACAGATCCCCCAAACACTTTAAACAAACTCACTGGTAAAAATAAAACATTAAAATAAGTTTCTCAACTAGAGGAAGGTAGGTTTTAAGTGATTGTATTGTTAGGCATAAGGTCAGAGTTGGTTATATAAGAAATTAAAGGTAAAATTGTGGTCTAAATTTTAAACTTTATCACAGTAAGCAAGATTTGAACCAAGCAGTTTTTTCACCCTCTTACAGGATGCTGCACAAACAATTTAGTTCACAGTTCATACTAACTAGAAAGCCTACTTAGGACCAGCCCTTCTCTCCAGTCCAGGGAGGCTTCCTTTTGTCTCCCACACGATCTTGCTTCTAGGTGTTGAAATGGGGGAGAAGAGAGAAGAAGTGTTGATGTTCTTGTCCCTTCCAGGTGCTAGAACTATCCTTGTTGGGTCACGAGGGTTAGACATCCCCTATTGTGTATATGATCTCTCAGGAGTCTTCAAGAGGTGCCCAGTGGGAGAGTAGATGCTTCTTAACCAGTAAACCCCCGATTCTCTAAAGAATCGCAAATTGAAAAATGGTAATCACCGCTGGGTGGGACGGACGGCGGGCAGCCGTGCGCGTGAGCTATCTAATCCACAGGCTTATGCACGTGGATTCAGCTGCTGCGCGCGCACAACTGTGTCAGTTATATGCGCGCGCAGGAGCTGCGTCCACATCCCGCCGTGCATATATACAACTGTGGTTTAGTTATATAGATGGACTGGATCCCCACGTGGGCAGCGGCCGAAGAATCAG
>ML685903.1:8351398-8362338 GCA_007922175.1 Pelusios castaneus
GGAGATTTGAATCTCCCCAGCCTGGCCTCAGCAAGACGGGGATTCAGCTGCTGCGCGCGCAGCTGCGTCCCCGCCGTGCATATATACATCTCTCGTTTAGGTATATAGATGGGTCATCAACATGTAACCCCTTTGCCAGGCCGTGACGGCAGTGGCAAAGGACCGGGTTCTATTCCTAGGGGTTCCCAAATAATGTCACACCACCAATTAGCTCGAGCCCCCACCCAGTCTTCTGGGAAATTACACACCACTCCCTGGGCGCCCTAGAAGGGCAATACTTCCCCTCTCGCAAGCACAAGTCTGAGTGTAGCATACAAGACTTTTAATAAGGCTAAATAAAGGCAACATCAAAACGCAGCACTGGTTGGGATACAGTGCAAAGATTCCCACAAAACCCAATAGACAGAACTCATTCCACCACTAAGGGGAAGAGGAGGAGTCAGCCCTCAGTCCTCCCCTCCCATTGTCCTCTGCCACCTCAAGGTCTGCTCACCGCACCCACTGGCCACTCACACCCACTGTCCGCAGACTCTGTCTGGGTCCACTAGCTCCGCCACACTGCCCACTGGTCACACCTGCTGTCCACTGGCTCCACCACACCACCCGCTGGTCATACCTGCCATCTGCTGGCTCCATTGCACCATCTGCTGGTCACACGTGCCATCCACTGGCTCAATCCCTCTGCCTAATCTCAGTCAGCTCTTAGCGATTTCAGCTCACTGGGAAGTTTCTGCTTCCCTAGTGATTCCAGCTCAATCAAAATAACAATAAAGCCTCTACAAAGAATCTTTAGGTCTATTCTTTAACAATGGGTGCGGAAATAGGTGTTGGCTTAAGCCACAGCTCAAACAGAGCTAGTGCTCACACCCCTCTCCACCAGGTTTTACAATCCTGAAAACTAGGGTTGCTCACTTTTCCAGGTTCTCTGTTGCTGATGGTGACTTTTCCATCAGCTTCTTGGTCAATAACAGATATACAATCAAAGGGTGGCATATCATGAAAGAGCAATATTTCCTTTCCCCCTTCTGATAAAACACCAGATTTAGAGGATTTGAACCAGTCACACATACCAACTCCCATCATGCCCAGCCTCTGGGTGAAATTATGCTGTGTCATGCAAATACAAAGCACAGGTAAATCAGTGGCCCCCCCTCCCTACTTAGCTGCTAAGCAAGAGAGGCTCTCAGATTCCTAACCTTGCTTACATCCTTACATCCTCCGCCCAGCCGAGAATTTGTCGTCCCAGTAAATCATGCTCCAGATTATTCCATCCACATGGGTTCTTCCCAAAGGGTCTGAGGAAACCTACAATAGCTGCCACAAGTCGGTGTGCTAGGTGTATTACTTCCTCACTATTTACCCCAGGTGCCTCATAAGTTAACCTGCTGACCGGTTTTATAACTCTGTCTTGCCTATTGAGAATAGGTTGTTCAGGGGCTGTGGGAACATCCTCTCGGGCCAATGCTGGTGAAGGTTCCTTGTTGGGTCCCTCAGCTGTTGGCACCGCCCCTTGCATTTCTTGCTCCAGTTCTGGAAGATCCAAAGTACTAGTGACACCAGCTGCTTGGGTGTCACTACTGTCCAGTAGCCTAGCTGTACCATCAGCTGTCCGTGAGCATCCTCAAGGTCAGGGAATGCTGGTGGGGTCAATGCCATATCCCATCCTGGCTCTGTTGTCAGTGGGGGTGCCTCAGCAACAGGCCTGAATGCTTCAGCCATGGGGTTCAGAGCTGAGAAACTGGAAGTGTCACTGAGTTCCTTTGATCGGGCCTGTGATCTGGTCTCCATCCTAGAGTATACTGCCGGAGTATCTTCTTCTTCCGACTCACTCTCAGATGCACCCAGTAAAGGCAGGTTAACCCCTGAGGATCTACAGCTCATGTTGGGTGGTGGAACTGGCCCAGAGTCTCTGTTTTGCCTTAGTTCCGTATCATAGTCCATTCCATCAGGGGCACCCACCAATTCTCCCACAGGTAGCAAGAGGTTCCTATGTACTGTCTTCACTTATCCTGGCCCTGCCTCAGGTCTGATCTTGTAGACAGGTAAATCTCTTAGCTTTTCCACTACCAGGTAAGGCATTGCCTTCCATCTGTCAGCTATCTTATGTTTGCCAACAACACCCAGGTTGCGTAGCAGTACTCTGTCTCCTGGCTGGAGGTCTTGTGACCGCACCCTAGCATCATATCGATGTTTGTTTCTATCTGAGTTCTTATGTGCAGCTGCTGTAGCTAAACGATATGCATTCTGCAGCTTCTCTTTCAGTCGTGAAAGATATTGTTGATGTGTCTCATAGCTTTCTCCATCCTCAGACACACCGAAACACAAGTCTATGGGCAATCTGGGTTCTCGTCCAAACATCAAGAGATAGGGTGTGACACCTGTAGTATCATGTTTTGTATAGTTGTAGGCATGCACCAAGAATGCTACATGCTGACTCCAGTTTGCTTTTTGCTCTGGTCGCAAAGTTCCCAGCATATCCAACAGAGTTCGATTAAATCTCTCTGGCTGAGGGTCACCTTGCAGGTGGTAAGGTGTCGTCCTGGATTTTTTAATCCCAGCCATCCTCAGCACTTCCCTCAGGAGATGACTCTCAAAGTCCCGTCCCTGGTCAGAGTATATCCGAGCCGGGAAGCCATATACTGAAAAATATTTCTCCCACAACACTCTGGCAACTGTTGTAGCTTTCTGATCATGCGTGGGGTAGGCCTGCACATAGCATGTAAAATGGTCTGTCACCACCAAGATGTTCCCCATATTCTTCCTGTCTACTTCCAAAGATAAGAAGTCAATGCATACCAGCTCCAAGGGTTTGCTGCTGGTGATGTTCTTCAGGTAGTCTGCTCTAGTGGGCAAAGTTTTCCGCTGAACACACCGAGCACAAGACTCACACTTTTGGCGAACGTCTTCTGCCATCTGAGGCCAATAGAACCTGCTACGAATGAGCTCCGAGGTTCTTTCCATTCCCAGATGCCCAAAGTCATCATGTAAGGCCCTCATAGCCAGGACTCTGAAGTCTTTGGGTAGCACTAATTGTATCCGCTGCTTTTGCAACGGGTCCATGGTGACCCGGTGAAGTACTCCCTGAATCAACTTAAGTTTGCCCCATTCTCTCAACAACAGTTTGCAGTCAGAGGTAGATGGAACCACTGTGGCAGGGTTTCGCCCCTCTCTTTTGGCAAGTAGTATGTTGCAAATGTCAACATCTTTCAGCTGTTCTTTTTGCCAATCACCAGCATTGAGATTTGGCAACGACGACTGGTCTAGCACAATATAGTTCACTAAGACAGGTGGCACGCTTTCAGGGGGCAAGCCCAGAGTTTCTGCCATACAGCCATGCATGCTCCCCTGGTCCTCCGGTTCTTGATAATTTCCACTGCAGATTGCTCTCAACCCCTCCACAGGAATTACTGTAGGGTCCGATGCTTGTAGATGCCGCGATAATGCATCTGCATCTACATTGCTTCTCCCAGATCTGTATTGGATACTGAACTCATAGTCAGCCAAGGCCACTACCCATCTTTGTCTGGTAGCATCCAGTTTGGCACTTGTCAACACGTAAGTCAACGGATTGTTGTCTGTCCACACCACAAATTGAGCACCATACAAGTAGTCTCGAAACTTCTCAGTGATGGCCCATTTCAGAGCCCAGAATTCCAGCTTGTGAGCAGGATAGCGGGTCTCACTATCCGATAGACCTTGACTGGCAAAGGCCACAGGTTTCTTTTGGCCTTCAGATTCCTGGTACAGTACGGCCCCTAACCCCTCCAAACTAGCATCGGTGTGTAGGATAAATGGTTTGCCTGGGTCAGCAAAGGTGAGAACCGGAGCATGCGTTAGACAATTGATGATTTCCCAAAATGCCCTTTCACATTTCTCATCCCATCGTGGTCCAAATGGTTCTGAGGGGCCATAGAGTCTCAGGGCAGGAGCCCTTGTAGCTACCCTTTGTCAGCAGTAGGTAAAGGATGGGAGAAGAAAGACTTCTAAAATCTTAAAATGATGATGAAAAGTAAACTTTATTGATCTCCTTATCCGGAGTGCAGAGATCACAGGAGAAACCACAGATGATTACCTAACAGCTTGAACACACAGTAACTTGCATAGAAGTGAAACCTTCAAAATAACCCTTCCTCTTGAATCCTCTTAATAGCACGGAGACAAAATATAAAGAGACAAAATCCAATACATAAGACAATAAGAGTGACAATAATTCCCAAAGCTACTCCAATGGTGATACCTTGGGTTAAAACTGAGGCATAATTAGAGGCGTTATTCATATCTAAACATGTACATGGTACAAGGGAAGGGAGAAAACTGTAAGAAATAAATGAGGGGGATAACTCGGGTTCACGTACGTACCACGACCATCAAGCAGGTGACCAGCAACAGCATGATGTCTCGGACGAGGGTGGTAAACGACTTGGGCCGGCACTATCGGGAGCTCCTCCTACTGGCAGGGTGATCAAGCCTGGCAGTTGACACGCGGAGAGAGAACCCCTCGCTCCGTGTGGTAAGGTCTTTTATTGCCTAGGCCACTTTCTGCAGAGGCCGGTGATTGGCCAGATTTTACTGCAGTAAGAAGGGGGGCGAAAAACTGTCTGGTCCCCCTTGTCCTTATTTGGGCAAAGAAATTTCCACCAGCCCTCTAGGTTCCAGGTCAGCGCCCCCTACGCCTTGGGGAGGGCAGTGCATCCATACGAGGGTTTTGGCACGTACATGCCCTGCACATGCCTATACACGGGTGAGAGGGTTAACCCACCCCTTTGAAAGCTGGGAAAGGGCGAATCAGGGATCCAAATAAACCCGTGGATGGTCACGAGCCTGCCAGCAGTGAGTTACACACGTGAACCAGGGGAAAGTGTCCAGTAAACAACATCTCGTGGTTTTGCATAATGAGGGAGGTGGCGGCCATCTTATGGGGTACTCATATGCGCCCTTAACACCCTTCTACTCTTAGCCTTTGCTTTATTCTTGCTAGATGGGTATCCCCTGGTAAGGTCATTCAAAGGTTTTATAATGGCAGCATAATTCTTCACAAATCTGCGCTAGTAGCCACTAAGTCCTAGAAATGTCTTGAGCTCACGGTAATTCCTTGGGCACGGCCATGTAATGAGTGCATTTATTTTATCTGGATCAGTACTTGCACCCTCTTGGGATACAATGTGACCCACATACTTCACTGATGTCCTACAGAACTGGCATTTGTCAATGGATAGTTTTAGTCCATAAGCTTCCAACCTGTCCAACACTTTAAAAAGTCTTTCTTCATGTTCTTCCAAAGTTCTTTCAAACACAATAAGGTCATCCAAATAAACTAGGACTTGCAGCAGGTTCATGTCTCCTACAACCTTTTCCATTAGTCACTGAAACGTGGCTGGGACCCCTGAAATCCCTTGTGGCATATGTTCAAACTGATAAAAGCCTAATGGACATATGAAAGGTGTCTTCTCTTTATCCTCCTCCTCTAGTGGGAACTGATAGTATCCGCTCCGGAGATCCAAAACTGAGAACCACTGACTCCCCAACAAACAGTCTAGGGCATCTTGAATCTGAGGCATGGTGTACTGGTCAGCTATGGTGCGTCGGTTTAGGGTACGATAGTCAATGCACATTCGGATTTTTCCACTCTTTTTTACGTACTACCACAATAGGAGATGCATATGGGCTAGGGAATTCTGTAATGATGCCATTCACCAATAGCTCCTAGAGGTGGTGTCGTACATCCTCCATTTCTGAAATAGCAATCTTCCTAGATCTCTCCCTGAAGGGTCGAGAGTCTTGGAGCCTGATATGATGTTTCACTCCTTTTGCGCACCCGACATCCCACTCATCAAGTGAGAAAACTCTGGACCTGTCACAAAGCTTTTTCCTTAAGCGATCCTTCCACTCTTCAGGCAGGGGTGAGTCTCCGAAGTCAAATCTTGCAGGATCTATTTCAGTGACTTCAGTTCCACCTTGGGGTTTCATGATAGCTTCAGGCTCAAAAAGATCTGCTATCTTCTGCTCTTGCTTCACGACAACATCATGGCTAGTTTCATTAGTCAACAATATAACCATCCTCTCCTGCGCGTCTGCAGGCAAAGTTATGACTCCACTGAGGACCAGTATACCTTCAGGAGGACCACCCTCAGTTGGGTGCTCTTCCAGTGCTAATGTTCCCTTGTTGTCTCTCAGACAAGAACTCATGACAGGTACTTCCCTTTCTGCTTTGGCAGGCAATACCAGAGGGGTTGCATCTGCGTACTTCAGCACTCCCATTGGCAGCTCAGACGTCTCCTTTCTAGTGTTCTCAACTTTCCTATAAGCCTCAGCGCAAAGTGAATGGATCATCAGTGTGTTTAGGTACTGGTCTCCAGCATGTTGTCTGCAGTACTCAGCGAGGACTCTGAAGAGACTAAAGTCGGTCCCTATTAGGACGGATGCCTCTAGAGTTCCTTTCGGGTCAGGACATATCAAGGCAGCAGTGTCCACCTCTTCTTTCACCCTGGCAACATCCTCTGGGAATTCCATATGCACTATGACATATCCCTCATATGGGTACTCGTCCATGCTGAGACTACACAAGCCAAGCCCAGTCAGGGGCTGTATGGGTAGGTGTGCAAGCTTCTCTTGATAGAATGACTTAAATATAATGGTCACTTGGGATCCCGTATCCAGAATTGCCCTGCATTTCATCCCTTCAATCTTCACTGTGATCTCTGCTTGGGGCCCTATCAATCCTGGTGGGATTCTGGCTGGTTGGTCTTTTCCAGTGGAGCCTTCAGATCTTGAGGGCCTGGACGGCTCCCTTTCCAAACCCTGCATCCGTTTCCCGGCTTTCCTCGAGTGGTCTGCTGCTTTTGATATACTAGTGTGGGATTTTCTTCGTTTGTACATCTCGCTGCCATGTGGCCCTCCTGCCCACACCGGTAGCAGAAAAAGGGTTGTTGTCCCACCATGCCTCTTGTTCTATACGTGGTCTTTTGGGCCATGGCACCTGGGGCCTCGGTACGCCCACCAGCTCCTGTGGCTCAGTGGGTGCCCTGAAACTCAGCCACCTGCTCTGTCAGAACCTGCACCTGTTGAGCCAGTTCTTCCTCACCACTGACCATCCATGCCCTGGGCGGTCGGGTAAATGCTGAACCTGTGGACTTGCAGGACTGATTCTCTCCATTCTCCCAGGTACCCTGCCTTTCTTCCTCTTCTTGAATCTCTTTGATCAGCTGGGAATAGCTAGGTGGGTTTTCTTGTCGTTCCCTTAGCCGAAGGTGGAGTAGTATGAAGTCCTGATGTTGAACTCCTCGCACCGCCTGAGCCAGCCTAGCCTGGTCCATCCTTTCCACAGCTACGGCTCCCCTCATGACAGCTCTTTGTAACAGTTTCTCTAGTCTCTGTACATAGTCTGAAACCTTCTCACCCCTTTTTTGTTTGGTGCTGAGGAATTTGCAATAGATGTCATCTGCACTCTCATTTCTCCCAAAAGCATGGCTAAGGGCCTCCAGGCAGTCTTTCACACTAACTCCAGGGTCACCAAGCTTTAGCGTGCGGATCACATCCAGGGCTGGACCCCTGAGACTCTCTATCAGGCGTCTTCGCTTCTCAACGTTAGGCACGGCCCACTCCTGTAGCATTTCGGTCATGTATTCCAACCAGGGTTCAAATCCCTCTTCCCCAGGTATGGGTGTAGGGCTCCCAGAAAATAACCTTAGTTTGCGGTATGCACCTGAGTCATGGTGGGGCTGCATAGCTTTGTCCAATACTTTCTCTAAGACCTTCTCCCAGACACCTGCCAAAGAGGCTGTCCCTTGGTCTGGGATTAATGGGCTAAGGCCCAGTAAATCTGGAATGTCAGTCATAGTCTTTCCTTCTTTTTCCAGGAAAGCAGTCATCTTCTTCAAGAACCCTATATCTGAGGTTGGAGTCTTTGAGGACTGACTTCCCATAGTTACAATCTTACATACGTTGCCCGCAACTTCTAACTCCTTTGGCACTGACAAGGGCTCCCTTTCCTTGTCAAACTCACATAGTACTGCATAGGTCCCTTCTTCCCTTCAAAACATGCACCCATGCATTACACACTTAGCTATGTGTTCTTCTAAGGTGGATTCAATAGTACCTTCATCAAACCCCTCAGGTATTCCTTGTACCAATATGCAGTTCTTAGGGTCAATTTTCATTCCCTTGCACCAGTCCTCTTATAGCTGTGATGCCATTATGCAAGTTTGGTTTAGCTCCGAATACCACAAATCCAATCCCACCCAAATGGATTACTCAGGTGTGCTTGTGTAACCTTTGGGTGGGCTAAACTCATTTAGTTGCCCTTCTCCAGTGCCCCACAGAAATCAATCCCAACCCCTATGGGGAAAGCAGCTGGAGACCCAGGATCCAGTCTGTACAGGACTCACGGCGAAGCTTGCTCAGAGCTACACTCACACATTAAAATTCTACTAAAAACAAACATAACAATGAACTTTATTAACTACTAACTAAATGAACATTATCCTAAGAAAACAAAATACAATTAACCAAGAACAATCCCTTGCATGAAAGATACCCAAGAGTCCCAAAGTCTGTGTGGAGTTCACCCAACTCCCAGCTACAGTCTCTGTTCCAGTGTGGAAGCTTGAGTGGCAAGAAATAGCTGTCCTCTTCTTTCTTTGCTGGGATCCTCTGTAGCATTCCATGCAGGCTTTCTCTTCTCCTCTGCAACCAGCCCTCAGTCCTATATGCATGTCTGCAAGGTCTGTCGCAAATGACTCCTTTACATGGAGAAAACATCTTGTTCACTCCTGGCTCAGCTCCTCTCCAGAACACTGAGCACATGGTCTCCCCTCAAGTCAGCTCCTGCCTGCTGTCTGCTCAGGCTGCTGCTCTCCAGTCATCTGACTGACAACATCACATCACACCAGCAGGATACACTGTGGAGCATGCTCAAATTGCTACCACTCCCTGCTTCTGGAAGTTTCCAGTTGTGGGTCGCTAATCTGCCCAACAACAGTAACCCACCCTCAGCAGGTCTCTCAGAGATAGCCTTTTCAGGCATATGGGTTACACTTGTGAGGGGTACTGACCTAGGGCTCTCGGACGAGCCCCCAAAAATGTAACCCCTTTGCCAGGCCGTGACGGCAGCGGCAAAGGACCGGGTTCTATTCCTAGGGGTTCCCAAATAATCACACCACCAATTAGCTCGAGCCCCCACCAGTCTTCTGGGAAATTACACACCACTCCATGGGCACCCTAGAAGGGCAATACTTCCCCTCTCGCAAGCACAAGTCTGAGTGTAGCATACAAGACTTTTAATAAGGATAAATAAAGGCAACATCAAAACACAGCACTGGTTGAGATACAGTGCAAAGATTCCCACAAAACCCAATAGACAGAACTCATTCCACCACTAAGGGGAGGAGGGGGAGTCAGCCCTCAGTCCTCCCCTCCAATTGTCTTCTGCCACTTCAAAGTCTGCTCACAGCACCCACTGGCCACTCACACCCACTGTCCGCAGACTCTGTCTGGGTCCGCTGGCTTTGCCGCTGGCCTCTGGTCACACCTGCTGTCTGCTGGCTCCACCGCACTGCCCACTGGTCACACTTACTGCCTGCTGGTCACACCTGCTGTTCCTTGTCTACACCTGCTGGCTCTACCACACCACCCACTAGTCCCACCTGCCACCACTGGCTCCACCACACCATCCGCTGGCTCCATCCCTTTACCTGACCTCAGTTAGCTCTTAGTGATTTTAGCTCACTAGGAAGTTTCTGCTTCCCTAGTGATTTCAGCTCAATCAAAATAACAATAGAGCTTCTACAAGGAATCTTTGGGTCTATTCTTTAACAATGGGTGGGAACATAGATGTTGGCTTAAAGAACAGCTCTAGCAAAGATAGTGCTCACACCCCTCCCCACCTGGTTTTACAATTCTGAAAACTAGGGTTGCTCACTTTTCCAAGTTCTCTGTTGCTGATGGTGACTTTTCCATCAGCTTCTTGGTCATTAACAGATATACAATCAAAGGGTGGCATATCATGAAAGAGCAATATTTCTTTTCCTCTTTCTGATAAAACACCAGATTTAGAGGATTTGAACCAGTCACACATACCAACTCCCATCATGCCCAGCCTCTGGGTGAAATTATGCTGAGTGTCATGCAAATACAAAGCACAGGTAAATCAGTGGCCCCCCCTCCCTACTTAGCAGCTAAGCAAGAGAGGCTCTCAGATTCCTAACCTTGCTTACATCCTTACAAACATATGGTTGGCTGTATGTAATACTGATGTAAATCTGTCTCGGGGGTGTTATTTGTTCCTTTGTTGCCACTGAAAGGCTAACTGTGGGTTTCTCCCACACTCACAACATATTTCTGTAGGAAACAGATGGCCAAAATTCATAATTTCACATACAATGCTATTAAATATAATTCAGCCGTACAGCAATATTCAACAGATCATGATATCTCAAATGATACCACACAAGGCATACTTTGTGCAAAACATCATAATCTTATAATACTAGTATATATGTGGGTACCGGGTGTCATTTTGAGGTACAGTGTGTCACTCTCCCAGCCTCTCTCACACACACCCATGCCTTTCCTGGCCTTTTATACACACACCTGTGCACGGTGCCCCTCACACACAAACCCTGTGCCCCTACCAACCCCTTACACACACATCTGTGACATGCTGCACCCCATCTAACCCTTGTAATTGGTTCTGTGTGTTGAGGTGCTGTTATGAGTACCCGTTAAAATGGCCACCACCTCCCTTGTGATATAAAGTCATAAGATGCTGTTTACCAGATACTCTCCCCAGGTCACATAGAGGCTATTTACCAGATACTCTCCCCAGGTCACATAGAGACTGTTTACCAGATACTCTCCCCAGGTCACATAGAGACTGTTTACCAGATACTCTCCCCAGGTCATGTAGAGAAAAGACGGTTGCTTACCTGTAACTGTCGTTCTTC
>ML685903.1:8365338-8375465 GCA_007922175.1 Pelusios castaneus
CAGCGTCGCCCCTGGCGTGCTGGACTATCACGTAATGTGAGGCAAAGGTAAGGACAGAGGACCACGTTGCCACTCTACAGATGTCTGGAACAGGTAAGTGGGCCAAGAAGGCTGCCGAAGAGGCCTGCGCCCTCGTAGAGTGGTCCGTCACCATCTCTGGTGGTGTTACCTTAACTTGGGTGCAGCATAACTTGATGCAGTCCTTCACCCATGCCGAATGCGCTGAGCAGAGACCGGGAGGCCCTTTGTCCGGTCCGCGATGGCTACAAAAGCTGCGGGGACTTCCGGAAGGGCTTTGTGCAGTCAATGTAAAGGGCAAGTGCCCTCCTCTCGTCCAGCGCATGCCACCTGCGCTCCTGTTCAGATTGGAGCAGCTTAGGGTGGAACACTGGTAGGAAGATGTCCTGATTACAGTGGAAGTCTGAGACGACCTTGGGGAGGAATGCCGGGTGTGGTCTGAGCTGTACCTTGTCTTTGAAGGAAACCGTATACGGCAGTTCAGATGTCAAGGCTTTTAGTTCTGAAACCCTCCTTGTGGAGGTTATTGCTACTAGGAACACCACCTTGTATGAAAGTATCAGGAGAGGGCAGGTGACCAGCGGCTCAAAAGGGGGGCTCGTGAGCTGCTTGAGGACCAAATTAAGGTCCCACTGAGGGATTGGGTTCCGCGTCTGGGGATTGAGCCCTTCTATTCCTTTAAAAGAAAAAATGCGAAACCATAGGATGGGAGAACACCGACCTTCCCTGAATAGGAGCGTGAAAGGCTGAAATGGCCACCAGATGTACCCTGATACATGACAGGGAGAGGTCCCTATTTTTTAGTGTCAGGAGATAGCCCAGAATTCCCTGAATCAGGGCCGGTGAGGGTGCCATGTTCATGGAATGTGCCCAGATTGAAAAACCATGTCCAATTGGAGCGTTAGGAACTTTGTGTGGGCTGTTTTCTGCTATCAAGGAGCACCCACCTAATGGCCTCCGAGCAAGATCGCTCCTCCTGATTCAGCCATGCAGGCTTCGGGCTGTGAGGTGCAGCTTGGAGACACCTGGATGGAGAACCGACCCGCATCCTGGGAGAGTAGGTCTGGAAGGACCGGGAGTTCCCAGGGGGCACAATTGACAGGTCCAGTATTTTCATGTACCAGCATTGGGAAGGCCATGCTGGGGCGATCAGTATAATATCCGATTTGTCCCATTTGATTTTCAGAATCACTCTGTTGAGCAGGGGAATCGGAGGGAAAACACAAAGTAGGCACCCTGACCAGGTCATGAGGAAGGCATCCGCTACAGCCCTCGACTGTGTGCTCTTGAGAGAGCAGAAGTGTTCGCATTTCCTGTTTTGGTGGGTGGCGAAAAAATGTCTACTTGGGGGAAGTCCCACTGTTGGAAGACCCTGGATGTGATTTTGGGGTGAAGAGACCACTCGCGGTAAGAATATCCTGCTTAATCGGTCTGCTTCAGTATTCTTTATCCCCGATAGGTGTACCGCTATTAGATTTATACGGTGAGCTATAGCGAAATCCCAGAATGCAGTGGCTTCCTTGCATAAAGCTTGGGATCTGACCCTTCCTAGCTTGTCTATATAGCACATAGCTGCTGAGTTGTCCGTTAGGATTCTGATCGTCTTTCCTCCCAAGAGGTGGCAGAACACTCTTCATGCCAAGTATATGGTTCTTAGTTCCCTGACGTTGATGTGCAGGTCCCTCTCCGTCCGGGACCGTATTCCCTGGGTCTTTCCTCCCGAACTTACATGGGCTCCCCACCCTAGGTCCGAGGCGTCCAATATTAATGTTAGTGAGGGAACTTCTGGCATAAAGGGGACTCCCTTTAAGACCGTCCCTGGATCCTTCCACCAGCTTAGTTGAGACAGTACCCCACTTGGAATGGTAAGTACTGTGTCCAGAGAGTGAAGGGATGGGCGGTACATCGTTGCTAGCCAAGTCGGGAGGGCCTGAATTCCAGGCGAGCTAGGGGGACCACCAAGGTACAAGAGGACATGTGGCCCAGAATTTGTAGGCAGTGTCTGGACGTTGTCGTTGGGCAATGTTCTAGGGTGGTGATCAGGTCCACCATTGTCTCGAAGCGGTCCACTGGCAGGAATGCCTTTGTCCGACGAGAGTCTAGTGTTGCCCCTATGCAATTTATGCTCTGTGCCGGGTCTGGAGTGGACTTTTGTTTGTTTATGCAGAGGCCCAGTCTGTGGCACGTGCTCAAAACTAGTGCCACGGCTGACCTGACTTGGCTTCGGGATTTTCCCAATTAGCCAGTCGTCGAGATAGGGAAAAATATGTCCACCCGGTTGCGACGGAGGTAAGCCACCACCACTGCCATGCATTTCGTAAAAACACACGGGGCCGATGAAGGGCTGAAGGGCAGAGCGGTAAATTCGTAGTGTTCTCCTGCTAGGCTGAAACAAAGGAAGCACCTGTGAGCCGGAGGATAGTTATATGAAAATAAGCGTCCTTCAAGTCGAGGGCGGCAAACCAGTCTCCGGGATCGAGTATCGGAATGATGGGCGCTAGAGACACCATCCTGAAATTTTTGTTTCACAATATATTTGTTCAGTTTTCGTAGGCCAGGATAGGTGTGAAGTCTCCATTTGGCTTGGGGACTAGGAAGTAATTAGAGTAAAAACCTCTTCCTCTTTCCTGAGGTGGAACTTTTGTGATCGCTCCCAGCGAGAGTAGAGATTGCACGCCCTTGATAAGTGACTGTTCGTGGGAGGGCATTGACGAGAATTGGATAGAGTAACCCCTGGCCATGGTTCTTAGGACCCATGTGTCTGACGTTATCCTGGACCATTCCCGGACAAAGGGGAACTGGCGGTTCAGGAAACGGAAGGGTGATTTGGTGTGAGACTGGTTGGGCACCCCCAGAGGTACCATCAAAACTGTTTCCTCGTGCCCGGTGGGGGTCCTGAACAGTTTTGCGGAAGGGGTGTAGAAGATGTGCTTGCATTTTGCTGTTGCCTCCCTGAGTTTCTGTTTCTGTCTCCTTGTCTAGAGGAAGCGAATCTCTGAAGTGGGACCGATATTGCTGCTGAGGCCCCGCAGGTAGAGGTCTGAATGTACATCACATGGGGGCTGGAATATACAAGCCCAGGGATCTCAGAGTGACCCGCGAGTCCTGTAGGCCATGCAGCTTTCCATTAGTCTTTTCGGAGAACAACGCTGGGCCCTCAAAGGGAAGGTCTTGGATGTTCTGATGAACCTCTGGAGAGAGGACCGAGGAGAGTAACCAAGCTGCCCCTCTCATACAGACAGCTGAGGCGATGGATCTTCCGGCAGTGTCGGTGGAGTCATAAGAAGCTGGAGTCAAGCCTTTGCCACCGCTAAATCTTCCTCTTGGATCGTGAGGAAGTCCTGCAATGGCTCTTGGGAGAGGGAGTCACTGAAGCACTTCAGAGATCTCCACAGGTTGTAGTTGTGCCTTCCCAAGAGCAGCTGGTGGTTAGTGATACGGAGGGGGAGTATTGCCGTTGAATAAAACTTCTTTCCCAGGTTATCCAGTCTCCAGTGGGGCTTATTCTTGGGCGTTGGGCTCGGTTGCCCCTGCCCGTCTTTTGGTTTGCTGCGTCCGCCACTAGGGAGTTCAGGGTGGGATGGCCAAGAAGGTATTCAAACCCTTTGGCGGGGACGTAGTATCTTTTGTCTGCTGCCCTGGATGTTGGGGGCACAGGAGCAGGCGTTTGCCACAGCGGTTTTATGATCTTGAGAATTCCATCGTAAACTGGCAGCGCCACTCTGGAAGGTGTACTAGGTCCCAGTACATCAAAGAGGCTGTCTGCAGTCTCGCTGAGTTCTCGCGCTTGCATGTTTAGATATGACGCTACTCTCCCGAGCAGTTCTTGGTAGGTTTTGAAATCGTCCGGGACGTTAGAAGGTCCCTGGGCAGCGGCTTCCAGTTTGGGCTCAGGAGTGGTTTGTGGGAGGTAAGGTGTAATCCCGTCTTGCCCAGGGGAACTGGCCCTCTGGGAGTCACAGCATTCCACGTTGGAGGATGGAATGCGCTAGGGGGCAGGCTTCTTACTTAGTGATGGGAGTGACTGAAAGGTGGAGTTCTCCGTGGCTACGCATGACAGCCAGTATGGCCATTGAGCCCGAGTCACTACCCACGGATTTGTTTGGTCTCCGTCTTTACCCCGGGGCTTCGCATGCCTTTTAGGGCGGTGGGAGTCCGAAGGGGGAGATCAAGCGCGCCGTCTCCACTTACGGTCTCTTCCCTCTCAGTATCTGGACCTGTTCCTGTCCTCGTGACTCCCTTGCCGCTTGTGCCGGTGACAACTGGCAGAGCGGCGCTCTGGTGTGGCTGAGCTCGTCGTGGAGGAAGGGGGGGGGGAGGTGAGGTCCTCATTTCCCTGGTCCCCACGTTCTTTTCATGTGCGCAGGTTCTGCGACCCATTATAGGGGGCAAGCTCATCGGTGCCTGAGGGGCTTTGTGAGAGCTGGGCTCGAGTCCAGAGTCCCAGAGCCCTGCCTGGTCCAGGCAGTCCTGTCCTCTTCCTGGGAACGGTGCCGAGGGGTTTGAATTGATGGAACAGGTCGGCACTAGGACCGCTCGGAAAGCAGCTCCGGGCAGGAGGGAAGCCCCTTGCTGCGTGCGGGCCAGAGCGGCAGCCATGGTGCCTGCGGTGCCGGGGCTCCCCTGTGCGTGGGTTCCGGGCTGGGGAGGAGCTATCCCTGCGGTACCGGGCTGTGCTGCGCCGGTCACTCCAGGACCGGGGGGGATCCAGCAGAGGGTCGACCGGCACCGAGCCGGTACCGAGAGTCCACTTCCCGGGGTGGAGTCGGTACCGGGGCATCCTGCACCGAGGTAGGCTGGCGGGGGTCCCCCTCCGGCGCCGGGCAGAGAGGAGGGGGCCACTGCAAGGCCGGGGGGATCCTGGGGAGGGCGCCCGGCTGGCGCTCCGCCGGTGCCGTGGTCTGGCGTCCCACGGTGTAACCGGCGCCGCGGTCTCCGGCACCGCGGCGGGCTCGGTGCCGAGCTCCCAGTCCCTTGGGGGGGTCGGAAGGTCCATCAAGGACCTGGCAGCCAAGTATGCCTCCGGCATGGAGGGGACTTGCCGCGGCAGGGAGCTCCTTGCGTCCCTGGGAGAGCCTGGGGCCATAGGCAGGCGAGGCTGGCTCTGCACCCCTTGCTCCTCCTGGAGCTGCTGGGTGGAGCTCAACCCCGGTGCTGCCATGGCCCCGGGGGAGCTGCTACACCGGGAATCCCGGGGCAGGCTTCCGGGGGAGAGTGAGGTCCGGGGAGTTGCTGCCGTCGGCGCGGGGAACGAGCTGGTGGCTGGAGCCGGCCACAGAGCCGCCTCCAGGAGCAGAGCTTTCAGCGTGTTCTCCCGGTCCTTCAGGGTCCGGGGTTTAAAGCCCCTGTAGATTGGGCATAAATGCAGAAAGTCCCAGAGAAGACTTGTCCTTGCAACAAAGGAACATGGAATTGCTAACTACACTAAACTAGATACTAACTAACTAAAAGCAAGAGGCTTGCCTTAGCAAGCAGGAATCCTGATGGCTGCCACAAGGCGGAAAGAAGAGACTGGAGGGCTGGGTCCCAGCGTCCCCTAGTATACCTCAGTGGAGGCATGACACTCCCGGGGGCGCTGGACGCCAGGCAGGGGTTGCTAGGGGAAAAATTTCTGATGGCTGTGCACGCGGGGGCGCATGCACCTACAGTGGGAATGGACATGAGCAGCACTCGAAGAAGAACTCATGGCTGCTAGGCTTGTGACCATCAACATGCTTTATTCGGACCCTGATTCGCTCTCAGCCAGCTCCCAAAGGGGTGGGTCATCCCCCTCGCCCATGTGAGGACATCTGGAGGGCAAGTCAATCATGGCTGCTCTGGCCCCCCCCCCAGGGGTGTAGAAGGCTCTGACCCAGAACCTAGAGAGCTGGTGAAAATTCCTTTGCCCAAATAAGGACAGGGGGAACCGGGCAGCCTTTCGCCCCACTTCCTACTGCAGTGAAATCTGGCCAATCACAGCCCTCGGCAGGAAGCAGTGGCCTAGGCCATAAAAGCTACCATGCCGCATGGAGCAGGGAGAGTCTCTCCTCGAGTTAACTGCTAGGCCTGATCACCCTGCAGTAGGAGTCCTCCTGAGAGTGCCGGCCCGAGTCGATTTCAACCTCCGCCTTAAGACGTCATGCTGTTGCTAATCACCTGCCTAATAGTCATGGTACGTATGTAACCCCGAGTTATCCCCCACGTTTACTTTTCATGATTGTTTCCCTTCCCTTTAAATGTATATAGTTGAATATGAATAACTCTTCTACCTCAGTTTTAACCCAAGGTATTACAATTGGTGTAGGTTTGGGGATTATTGTTACGCTTATTGTTTTATGTATTGGATTCAGTCTTTTTATACTTTGTCTCCGGACTATCAAGAGAGTCCAAGAGGAGGGATTATTCTGAAAGTTTTATTCCTGTGTAAATCATTGTATGTTAAACTGTTGGGTAATCATCTGGGGTTATCTTGTTACCTCTGAAGCTGACTTCCGAGTCTAGCTCGGCTAGCAGCACAACTGTTAACCCTTTGCGCCCCAAAGAGGGAGACTAATAAAGTTTATTATTTTTGGCCACCACTTTAAGTTTCCAGGAGCCCTCCTTCTCCCATCCTTTACCTACTGCGGACACTGTGTATCTTCCCTGTTCACCCTTACAATGTAACTGTGTATGGTCTAATGCAATGCTTCCCAACCTGTGTTCTGGGGGTCAAAAGTGGCCCGCGGGGACTTTCAAAGTGGACCTCGGCTCCCCTGTTGCTGGCTGCAGATGGAGTCGCTGCCTAAGGACCCAGGTGAAGTTTGTTTTCACGGGGCTAAAAGACCACTGCAGACTTCTTGCTGCAGACTAAGGGATAGGAGATTAGCGCTACCATCCCCCTGGCTGTAGCAGGAGCATGGCAAACTGCTCTGTGTAGGTCCGTAAGTGCTAGGGTCCTTGCTGGAGCCAGATCTTCCATCCCCCTGGCTGCAGAAGGGAGCCATTGCTTTGGGACCCAGATAGAGTATGCAGAGCTGCAGGATGCATGCGGCTTCCCTGCTGCAGCCAAGGAGACAGGAAATCAGTGAGTAAGGAGGCAAAGTGCTTTGAGGGGGGCTGGTGGTGGAGGCTGGTGACCCTTCAGGGCTGTAAAAATGATATCTGTGGCCCTTGAGCCAAAAAAACTGGGAACCACTGGTCTAATGCAAAGAACATCATGTAAGGTGTTTTTGGAATGCTCATGGCATGCTCTACATTATTGTTATCATAGCATGTTTCCTGCAACATCATACCCATGTACAAATATGAAACTCTGCCTGGTTATGTCCCCAAATATATTTCACATGCCTCAAATAGAAGCACACAAACAGAGCTGTGCTTACACACCCCTTAGAGGCATGTATACAAGAACAATGCAACTTAAGCACCTTGGCTCAAGAGGAAAGATCACAACACAAAAAATCACCGGACCGCAGGGGGGTCTGAGATGGTTTGGAAAGCAAAAGGGACACTTTGGGTGTGTCTACACTTACAAATTAAGTCGACCTAAAGAGGCTTAAGTCGACTCAAACTACTCCACGTCCACACTGGATTTTCCTTAAGTCGACTTAAGCAGTTCCTTAAGTTGACTTAAGGAAAAGTTAAGTCAACATAACACCTCCTTTTAGGTCTACATAATGCTTAAGTCAACCTCATTAAATCGACTTAAGCCAGTGTAGACGCAGAGTAGCCCTATGTCGACCTCCATGGCCTCCAGACCTTCCTCCTTGACCTCCCTCCCAGAGTTCCTGGCACAGGAAGAGCCTTCTTTGGCCAATCACAGGGCAGGACTCACTCCTGACCACCCTGCTCCGCAGAGCTGGCCAGACCTGCTGCATGGGAGCAGGGCAAAGCAGAGCCAGTGCCGCAGGCGGGCTCCATCTTGGAGCCACCAGGAAATTCTTGACCTGTTGGCCATTTGGGGGGATGAGGCAGTCAGCTCTCAACTGCGAGGCAGCTGTCGCAATTGGGAGGTGTATGCCTCCATCTCCCAGGCCGTGGCTGCCAAGGGCCACACACGGGATACCTAGCAGGGATAGGGTCAAGATCAAGGACCTCCCCCAGGGCTACCAAAAGGCCTGGAAGAAGACGCTCTGGACAGGGGCAGCTCCTTCTGGGCCACCATTGACTCTGCCGAGCCCCCCTCCCTCGATGACGACCAGGAGGAGGGCTCAGGGGTTGAGACTGTGGTGCTGGAGCAGGGGGAGGCCAGCGCCCAGCAGGAGCAGGAGGATACCCACCGAAGGGTCAAGCAGGGGCTGCGGAGGGGCTAGCAGAAGCTGCTCAAGCACATGCTCGACCTCATGGAGTGGCAGATCCAATCCCTGGAGCACCTGGAGGAGTGCCTGTTCCCTTGGGGCCCTGTCCTTTGCCCCGGAGGCAAACCTCCTTGCCGGCGGGCCAGGATCTGGGGCAGACATCTGCAAGCTCGAGACCTGCCTTCCCGAGGCTACTAGCACTGGCCCCTCTCCCCTGATCCTCTTTACTCCCCCAAACCCCTTCACTCCCCTGACCCTCTTCACTCCTCCCACACCTCCCAACCCCTGCTGCTCCCAACCCCCATTTCCCCCTCTGAATAAACACCCTGAACACTGTATACAGTGTGTCATGCTTTTTATCGATGTGGGGACAGGGGGGAGACAGGTGCATGGGGGGGGGGAAGCAGGCATGAGCAGGTGGTGGAGGTGATGGGGCCTGGTAGCAGGCCCACTCCTCAGTGCTTCTCGCTGTCGAAGTGAGCCCTCAGCTCATCCCAGATGAGCTCTGCTTGCCGCTGGCCCCGCTGAGTCTGGGGCAGGGTGTCATCGAGCTGCTTGGACTGCACAGCGAGCCACGCGGCCTCGGCTTCCCAGATGCAGGGGAAACTTTCCTCCCGCAGCTCGCAGAGGTTGTGCAGGCAACAGCATGCGCTGACGACCTCCAGTAGGTTGCACTCACCGAGCTGCAGGCGGGTCAGGAGGGCCCTCCAGCGGGCCTTGAGATGGCCGAAGGCACGCTGAACAACGCTGCGGCACTGGTTGAGCCTCCGATTGAAGAGGTCCCTGCTGGCATCCATGCAGCCCATGTATGGCTTCATCAGCCAGGGGAGTAAGGGATAGACGGCATCCCCGAGGATCAGGACTGGCACCTGCACATCCCCAGTGGTGTGGTCAGGGAAGAAGGTGCCAGCCTGCATGCGCCTGTACAGGGTGGAGTTGCATTGGATCCATGCATCGTGCGCCTTCCCTGGCCAGCCCACACAGATGTTCTGAAAGATTCTGCGGTGGTCCATGAGGGCCTGCAGGACCATGGAATAGTACCCCTGGAGGTTGACATAGTCCTGGCACAGTGTTCTGGGGCTTGGATGGGAATGTGGGTGGCGTTCACAATGCCTCCACAGTTGGGGAAGCTGAGTCGGGTGAGGCCGGCCAGGATTCGTGCAGGTTGCCCGGGGTGACGAGGCGGGCTAGCAGGACCTGGTTGATTGCCCTGCAGACCTGCATGAGGGCGGTCCCCACGGTGGCATTCCCGATGCCAAATTGCTGGGCCACAGAGCAGTCGGAGTCCAGGATTGCGAGCTTCCACACGGCGACAGCCATTCACTTGTCTACGGGCAGGGTGGATCGGAGTCGGGTGCCCATGTGCTGTAGAACCAGGGTGGGCTCACGGATGAGATCCAGGAAGGTTCGCTTGCTCATCCTGAAGCTCTGCAGACACAGGTCATCATCCCAGATGGTGAGGACGATTCTCTCCTGCCAGTCGCTGCGGGCCTCCCGTGCCCAGAGGTGACGAGGCACGGAGTGCAGTGCAATGACCTCGGCAGCTTGTGGGGGCAGCAGGGCTGGGGGCACACTGTCATCTTCCTCCGCACTGGCGAGTCGCCAGACAGGCCTGCTCCACAGCTGAAGAAGCCTTACCACTAGCTGGCAGGTGTCGTTCAGCTGGCTGACAAAGCACAGGAGAAGAGGCAGATCCATGACTTGCTCAGGCTCAGAGTTGCCAGACACAATGGGAAGGGGCTGAGCCCACTTCCTGTTTTGAAGGCACGGCCAGGGAAGGGGAGACCTTCTCTGCTGCCACGCTGACACACTTCCCAGAATGCACCCCTCCAATACCTTCCCCAAGTCGACTTA